>CALZFC010000306.1:117500-130000 GCA_945643635.1 Allodiplogaster sudhausi | reverse complement strand
GGGAAAGATTGAACCGGGAGAGGGCTAAAGAGAAAAAGAGAGAGAGAGAGAGAGAGAGAGAGAGAAAGAGAGAGAAAGAGAGAGAGAGAGGGAGTTTAAGAGAAAGAGGGAGAGCGAGACAGAGCGAGAGAGAAAGATAGAGAGAGAGAGAGTTTAGGAGAAAGAAAAAGAGTGAGAGAATTAGATAGAGCGAGAGAAAAATAGAGAGAGAAAGAACAAGAGAGAAAGAGAGGAAGAGAAAGAGAGATTGTTCTCAGGGTGTGCCTTAGGTAGTGTGAATTAGACGATGTATAACTTCCGCTCAACTATCATGAATAAGTCACGTTGGCAATCTATATCTTGTGTACATTTTATAGCGCGAAAGTTTGTAGAAAACCTAGAAGTCTTTCAAAATCCCCTGTAATTTTGAACTGAAACATATTGCCTGACGGCTCAAATTATTTATAAACATATGTACATAAATATGTATGTACAGTACCGGTCAAAATTCTAATAACTTTTGGTTTTTCGTGCATAATTTCTTTCAAAGTTAGTGAAAGTTGATGAAATTTTCAGGGTTCCTTCATTATGCTGTCAGATTATTAGTTAAAGAATATTGATTTCATAGATCGACTACAAGGCGAGAAAAAAAATTAATAAATCAGTATCACCCGGGTGCACATTTAAGCGTACTAAACAAAATGGGTTGTTTCTTTGATAATCGGGTAGTTTTTATTGGATGCATGATTTTTCTGTATTATAGAGCATCTCTGCGATAAAGTTTTGATCTAATCGCTATTTAGTCACATGTTTTTACATGTTGCCTACCCCCCGTTCCCGATACATGCACTCGGACTGAGATGCAAACGGTTCAGGAGGATAAAATCGATCATTTACTAATATACCTCTCTCAATAATGATTTTAATATATTTGTATGTCATCACTGAACTAGTTCAGATGGTTATTCGTGCTGTTAAAATTAGGTACTAACTATTTGTGCACATTCTGAACACCGCGGTCAACTTTGGTCCTCAGCCCAGACGCACTTATAGTGCTGCTGTGCAGGGGTCCGTGTTCCAAAAGCGGTTTTGCCAATCTCAAATGAAAGATCATAGGCTTGTATACCTTCAGAAGACCTATTTCATCCCTGTCTGCATGAACCCACAAGATAAAGTAGATCTTTGGAATGCACCCGTGGCATAGAGTAGTACGTTGACCTACAAGGCAAGAAAGTAATCCCTAAAAACATAACATCGAATCAAAAATCACATTAATCGGTACAGACGAGTGTTCAGCAAGCGCCTAAATCACTATTAGATTATTTAATGTTGTGATTGATCCAGAACCACACGTTGTCAAATACACCGTACTACTATGCCACGGGTACATTCAAACGATCTGCTGTATCTTGTATGTTCATGAAGACAGGGATGAAATAGGGCTTCTGAAGGTATAAAAGCAGATGATCTATCATTTGAGATTGGCAAAACCGCTTTTGGAACACGGACCCCTGCACAGCATCACTATATGTGCGTCTGGGCTGAGGACCAAAGTTGACCACGGTGTTCAGATTGTGCACAAACAGTTAGCACCTAATTTTAACAGCTCGAATAGCCATCTGAATTAGTTCAGTGATGACCTGCAAATATATTAAAATCATTAGTGAGAGAGGTATATTAGTAAATGATCGATTTTATCCGCCTGAACCGTTTGCATCTCAGTCCGAGTGCATGGATCGGGAACGGGGGGTAGGCAACAGGCAAAAACATGTGACTAAATAGTGATTAGATCAAAACTTTATAACAGAGATGCTCTAGAGTACAGAAAAATCATGCATCCAATAAAAACTACCCGATTATCAAAGAAACAACCCATTTTGTTTAGTACGCCTAAATGTGCACCCGGGTGATATTGACTTATTGATTTTTTTCTCGCAGTGTATTCGATCTATGAAATCAATATTCTGGAACTAATAATCTGACAGCATAAAGAAGCAACCCTGACAATTTCATCAACTTTCGCTAACTTTGAAAGAAATTATGCACGAAAAACCAAAAGTTAATAGAATTTTGACCGGTACTGTATGTACTTAAAATTGACCGTTCAATATCTTGGAAAACGTGTAGAATATGAAGTGCGATTGGGCGAGAGACACGAATTGAATGCGTGACAGATGTTCTGCCACAAAGATATCTCCGCAAGATGTGCTTGCTGCGGTTCCCATGATTAGAAGGCGACATTTTCATGCTTCAGGGACATAGTGTCAGTGAGAATGAGAGATAGATTGGGAAAGTGAGAGAGGGTGGGAAATGAGAGAGAGAGGGGAGAGAGTGCCAGAAATAAACGAGTTAGATGGAGTGCACGAAGAAATAGAGAGAGAGAGAGAGAGAGAGAGAGAGAGAGAGAGAGAAGGTCACAGAGTAGAATCCTCTTTTTTTGGAATCGAGCATGATTTGAGGAAATCAAGGGTTCAGTTTCTTCCAGCATTTCAGCGAGGTTTAATTTGGAGAGCATCCTCTCGATCTATAAGAGAAAGAGAGTGAGAAAAAATTGTGCTTGAGCCGAAAGAGAGAGAGAGAGAGAGAGAGAGAGAGAGAGAGAGAGAGAGAAATTTGTGGGAGGACCGAAAAGTCAGATAGAGAAAGTGAAGAGAGCTAGAAAGAGAATAAGAAAGATGGAGAGAAAGAGAGAGATAGAGAGAGAGAGAGAGGGAGAGTTTATAACATGTATATAACTTGTGGAAATCTATTCCATCTGCCGCTCCTCCAAAGAGCCACAACAAACATGCACATAGAAATACACACAAATATCGCTCCTCTTCCTTCCTAGAAGGGAAATGAGATTACTCACAGAGAGAGAGAGAGAGTGAGAGAGAGAGAGCGAGATAGAGAGTAAGAGAGAGAGAGAGAGAGAGAGAGAGAGAGAGAGAGAGTGAAGCCAAGGCTTTAGCCGCCTTTAGCCCTTTGGCACCAGCATGAAGCGAAATATTCAATATCCATCCAGCGAAAAAAAACATGCTAATTTGTTATTTAATTCTTAGAATTAGTAAAAGAAAAAGGAAAAAATTGATTTCCTGTAAAATTCAGAAAAAAAAACAACATCATTCGAAAAAGGTGAATTGCAAAAAAAAACCTTAAATCTGCGGCAACAATACCTATTTAACATTACTCTTATTGTTAGTGTCAGTTCACTTCCGACTTTCTTCCACCACCAAATGCAAGTACATTAGAATAATTGGGAATTATTTCCTGTTTCTTGTTCAGATTTAATGAAAATAGTTTTTGTTCTTGATTTACAATTCCAAATTATTTTTTTAATGCCCTCAATGTAACTGGCATTTGAAGAGAAACTACATATATATATATATATATATATATATATATATATATATATATATATATATATATATATATATATATATATATATCACCGATCGGCCATCGCATTTGTTCTCATTTTTCTTACTCTCTTGAATAGACATCCTTTTAAAATACTTACCATTAGATATTGTTTACGGAAGAATTCAGTGAGTGTCATTTTAATGTTTTCATTTCCGATACTTACCCTAATTTTAACACAGCTATGTATGATTGTTTTCATCTTTTCATCTCTCTCTTTCTCTTACTCTCTCTCTACATCTCTCTCTGCTCCCTCTCTCTCTATCTCTCTCGCTCCCTCTCTTTCTCTCTCTCTCTCTGTCTCTTTGCTCTGCTCTCACCTCATCGGCGTGAGCGTAGCCGACGAGTGCAGACTCGCCGAGAGCGCCTGTTGCAGGCGGCCTTGCTGCAATATTGAACAATTTTATTTCAATATTGCAGCAAGGAACTTGAACTTATTCTTTGAATGACTGTTCTTTACTTGCTTTCGTATTTTATAGTGAATAAATTTTTTCAATAAGTTTTTTGCTAATATAAGTTACTTTTTTTTACACTAAATATATATTGAGTTCTTTTTAAATAATAATAGTATAAATAAATTATTATTTAATATTAAAAATATATATAATTTTCCAATCCAACATGAGCTGCGCGGCCGAGTCGGGAGCCTCCTGAGGCGGCGGCCGCGGCAGCCGTCGCTGCCTGATGCCGCCGCACCGCCTTCTGCACCGAGAAGGACTGCGCGCTCGACGAGTGAGGGATGCGTCTGAGTGGATGACACAGTTGGACTACCGTATACGTATGGCAGTTTTATCGATGCTGATTAATTTATTTATATGTGTATTCGTTTATATTATAATAGAATGAATAATATTCTGATGGTAAGAGTGGACTACCGCGTATTCGTCTGTTTGACATAGTCGGACATAGTATGTACATTGTCTTTAATATATATTATCTTTAACCGAACTATTGAGAGGGAACCATTTAGTTCTGGTGGAAATTTGTTGCAGCCTTATCGTAATACTACTTCCGTTCGTCTCGCAAGTCGAGAAAACCTTCCATGTGTTGTCACATCTTTTGATGTATGAATAAATAAATAAATAAATACTTGCATGCATATGTATCGCGATCTGTGCTGTCTGTCATTTGTATCGAGATTAATATTAATTAAAATATCTCGAGCGCCTTCCATTCAAATAAATCGTCTAAGACGTCGAAAAAATAATTTTATGTTAACTTGGCGGCAAGATAATATTTTTTTAAATACAAAACACATTTGACTACCGTAATGGCCGCCGCTCTCTTTCCTCCATGAGCGGATGCAGCGAGTTGGAGAGGCCTGCAGATGACAGTCGCGCTGAGTGAATCATCTGGCAAAGGGCGGCAGACAGATTGTATAGAGGGAGAGAGAGAGAGAGAAAGTGAGAGAGTGAAGAGAGAGAGATAAAGAAAGTGAGAGAGAGTGATAGAGAAAAATAAAGAAACTTAAAATTAAAGACAGAGGGATAGAGAGAGAAGTAAAGAAAGAAAGGTGGAGCTGACTGAAAAAGGAGAGATAATTGTATTATTTTCACTCTCGCTCTCTCCTTTACATTCTGTACCCCCGGGAGATATACATATATGTATGTACATATAAGTGAAGTTGTTACCTTCAGACAGCGTGTTCTGGAAGAGAACGGCAATGAGAACGGACGTGATTGATAGAAGAAGAAGAAAGACGGCTCGGCTGCCCATGCGGTGGCAAGCGCGTGCTTTGAGATTCCTCAAGAACTCGAGCATATTTTAGCATTTTCAATCTTTAAATTCTCTAGGAATTATGTAAAATTGCGAACATGGCATTCTAATCATCATATATGAGTATTTCAATGAACACTATTGTTGTTGTCCAAATGAAGAGAAATCCATTGCTTTTCTTTAATGTACACTCATCATCTATGTAAGATGGCCATTCAGCTATCATTACGCCATATTATGTATTCGCTTATCAGGCAAATGTGCTGATGGAATCCACCGGGTAGATCTATCGCGTTAGAAAGTGCGCTTATCGATGGTCCGCTCAAGGATGGGCAAAAACCGGCCCGGGCCAGCCCGGGCCGGCCCGCCTTCCTTGCGGGCCGGGCCGGGCCGGCCCGTGGGGTAAGCGGGCCGGGCCGCGCCGGGCCCGGGCCCGCCAAATTAGCAACGGGCCGGGCCGGGCCGCCCATCCCTGGGTCCGCTAATGAAGAAATTTAAACAAAACAAAAAAAAGTATGATATGAATATAATTTCAAACGATATTAACTTTTTTTAAATTAATTAATTAATTAATTTAATTAATTACTTAATAAATAAAAACGATGATACCTACTACTCGTCCACCGTTGCAATTGCGCCTCTCTTTAATCTAAGATCTTCGACATTATCCAAGCATTCTCTGTAACAGGAATGTATCGGAATAGAAATTTTCAATAACGGAATTCGGAAGGGAGAAAAGGTCGGAATCCGGAATTCGGAATTCGGAATCCAGAATTCGGAAGGCTCCCTTTCATAACGGAATTCGGAATCCGGAATTCGGAAGCGAGAAAAGGTCGGAATTCGGAATTCGGAATTCGGAACTCGGAATTCGGAATTCGGAACTCGGAATTCCGATACACACCTGCTCTGTAATGACAATACAATTGCATTCTTGTATGTACCGTATTTTCTCTATTAGTACCCCCGGGGGTTCTATTTTTCAATACCCTTGCGAGAGGGGGGCACTATTAGAGGGAGGGGTTCTATTAGAGGGAGGGGTTCTATTTTTCAATGTGAGACACTAAAAGTTTAATCACAACATTTCATTCCCAAAAAAAGAAGAATCGTAGCCCGAATTCAATGGAATCATTACTGGAATATCCGTTTTACAACAGATTTACCATGGATTTGGCATCAGATCATTGGTAAGGGCATCCCATGCCTCCAGGATCTATACGAGGAACATCTAGAGCTGAAGTGATAGACTATAAGGGGGGGGGGGTACTATTGGAGGGGGGGTTCTACTAGAGGGAGGGGTTCTATTTTTCAATGGCATTTTCAGAGGGGGGTACTATTAGAGGGGGGGTTCTAATAAAGGGGGGGTACTAATAGAGAAAATACGGTATGTATATTATTTAGAGTTTTTTTTCAAAGGAGCACGAAACTCAACTCGTAATCTACACATATTTCATCCACTTTCCTGGCGATTGTCTCTCTAAATCACAGACAAATGATCTCTCCTCACAATCAGGCAAAAACGCGCGAATTCAAAAAGGCTTTTTTTTCAACGTTGAAAAAATTTGAAAAAAAAAAGAAGTTAGCTATGCAATTAGTGTGCTTTGAAAAAAAGAAGGTTTCACGTACTAAGGCTGCAATCATACATGTTTATGGATTGCGAGTCATTATTTTTATTTCGGAATATTATTAAACTAATTGCAGAAATACAACGACGGATCACGGCAGCAGGAATCGGAGGCACTTTCCGGTAGAAAATGGATGTGCATGCACCAGAGATAAGTATTCCATTTGAGGATCGAGCTAGTAACATCGTCCAAATGCCCCCGAATTGCTTTGCAAGTCAATGAGCTTTCGTCTTCTCTTCTCTCCTCATTTCTCACTCTCATTCTCTCTCTGTCTCTAATAATCTTCCTCTCAATCTCACCTACCTCTTCGCTCTCTATTGCTTCCCCCTCCAAACTTCTAAGAATAATACTGAAACTGACAGGTACCTGAGAATACATACTTTCTACATATTACAGTATACATCAGAAGAACTGACGTGAGGGGTGGTGGTAGAGCGATATAATTAATATGATTAATGAGAGGTAGGTACCTAAGTCAATTATCTCTCATTCTCTCTCTCTCTCTCTCTCTCTCTCTCTCTTTCGAATTACAAGAATTTTCTCGTGATTTCGCATTTTTCTACTGTATCATGTGTGGTCGCATCATATATTAAATGATGTAATAAATTATTATTATTATTAAGAATACATAGCGTCCCCCAAAAAAGACTTTCTCGCATCAGCCCTTTCGGATACTTCACAAAAATCTCGATCCATATAGCTCAGCATTTTTTCTTCTTCTTCTTCTGCTCTTTGTAGACCGCGCAATGCTGCATCTTCCCGTAAGTAACTCGATTCCGATACGTGAAAGTGGCCATGGGAGGGGAGGGAGGTTTGAGAGAAGCTGAGAGGGTGAGAAGGGAAGAGAGAGAGAGAGCGAGAGAGAGAGAGAGAAAGAAGAGAAGGGAGGAGATAGAGAGAGAGAGAGAGAAAGAAGAGAAGGGAAGAGAGAGAGAGAGAGAGAGAGAGAGAGAGAGAGAGAATGGAAGAAGGAAAATGATGGAGAGAGAGAGCGAGAGAGAAATGGAGCGAATATGAGTAAGATTTGGCTTGAGTGTGCACTGGGAAAGAGCACCTCTTGCGGTGATGCCAGCTACTGCCACTGCACACTGAACCAACCCACTTCCCCCCCCCAAGACATACCCCCCCCCACCAGCTTGGACACCAACCCGAGCCCGCCGCCTGATCTCTCACTCTCTCCCTCACTCTCACTCTCTCTCCCCCTCTCTCTCTCCCCCTCTCTCTCTCTCTCTCGACTAGATTACAATTTGACAGCCAATTTCTTATTTACTGAGACGTTGGCGCAAACACTCGAGTTACTCGAGTACATGAGAGTATACAACAAGATGGCCAAGTCACGTGGTAGTCGGTGGCAAGGCTTGCAAATTATGTTTAACAAAAAGCAGTCAAAAATTAGACTCATATAATAGCTCCATATGTATAATGTATAAATATGGCCGAGTGAGAGGAAAAAGAAAAAAAAACATTGAAAAGGGCGGAATCACAGATCACCGCAATAGGTCATACCTATTTTTTCCTTGTGACAAGGCTCTCCAACTTATATCCGCGACCTAGTAAAATAGGAGGATGTGTGCATGTGTAAAAGGCAGGAGAAGGATAAAGATGTCGCGCAGCGGGCATAAAAGTGTCTGAAGAGTGCGCATTCGAATAGATGTGACATGATATCGGCTGGAGATAGCGGAGGAGGACTGCAAGAAGAGGGTGAGTTTGCATCCTTCTTTGAGGTTGGAGGTTGGCAGAGGGAAACAGAGAGAGAGAGAGAGAGAGAGAGAGAGAGAGAAGAATCGTAGAGACGAAGAGAGATATTGAGATAGAGAGAAAGAGTGCTAAACATGGAACGAAAGAGGGAGAGACAATAGAGAGAGAGAGCGCTAGGAAGAGAGAGAGAGAGAGAGAGAGAGAGAGAGAGAGAGAAGATGAAAGGGAGGAGAAGTAAAATGTCGAGCTTCTAAAAGTAAGAAGTAAACGCTCAGAGAGCCAAGGAAGACTTCGAAGGAGGATGTGGGGAGGGGGGAGGGGATTTGACTGGGTGATGTAGTGAGCCAGAGAGACGGCCAGCGGAAAAAATGACTACAGATAACGAGATTAAGAGAGAGAAAGAGAGTGGAAGAGTGGCAGAGAAAAAAAAGATTGAACAGGAAGGGAAAAAGATACCAAAATGCCTTTAGTCTTCTCAAAATTGTAAGCATGGTTTTTTTTGTTCTTAAATTTTAATACAATGCGGAAGGTTATGTTTCTAGAAATAAATGATATTTTTTTATCTAAAAAAGAGAGTGAGAGAGAGAGAGAGGAAAGCAAGCGCTGATTGTCGGAAGACATATATTTCAAGAACAAGAAGAAAAGAAGAAAAAGAAGAAACAGAATAAGCTCAACCGAATGCAATCAGAGCAACTTTTCTGTCTTCTTTTCGGTTTCATAATCTCGCTTAACTCTCTCTCTCTCTATACATCTCGTCCATTCTTTCTCTACTCACTTATAGGTGTTCACATTTTATGTGACCCTTTGAAAAGGATATAATACGATAATATATACTATATATACATATATGTACATTCATATTTATATACAAAAATATTAAAAAAAATAAAAATAAAACTCGAGGAACATTGTTCTAGCTTATGTAACAATGTCTGACTTCAAGAGAAACAAGCAGAATTTGTGAACAAGGCGAAATGCGTTAGCGAATTAAAAATTTAGACAGACGTACAGCCAATTTGCTCGTCGTGCGAGGCAACGGAGAGAGAGAGAAAGAGAGAGAGAGAGAGAGAGAGAGAGAGAGAGAGAGTGAAAAGAGAGAGAGAAAGAGAGAGAGTGAAAAGAGAGAGAAAGAAAGAGAGAAAGAGAGAAAGAGAGAGAGAGAGAAGAGAGAAGAGAGAGAGAAGAGAGAAAGAGAGTGAGAAAAAAGAAGAAACGTCATGTTTTCTTGTTGGGACCTGGGGCATATATGACTATGACGATGACGCCAAGTAGGAGAAAAGCAACGGTGGCCATTTGACTGCTTCTCTGCATTCTCTTCTGTCTCTTTCTCTCTCTATCTCTCTCCCCCAAGCATTCAATCTTTATCCAACTCTCTGTCTATCTCTCTCTCTATCGCTCTTCCTCTCTCTCTCTCTATATATATCTTGTGGCTTCTCTCTCCTTAACCTCTCTCCTCCATCCTTTTTTGGGTGCTTTTCGACAATTTGACATCTGGCTCGAGTCATCTACGGCGTGAGAACAATAGACTCCCGTAGTAGGGGACGCCGTTTTGGCTGTCGTTGGCATGCAAGAGATAGAGAGAGAGAGAGAGAGAAAGAGAGAGAGAAGGAGAGAGAAAGAGAGAGAGAAAGAGAGAGAAAGAGAGAAAGAGAGAAAGAGAGAGAGGGAGAACGAGAGAGGGGGAGAGAGAAAGAGAGAGAGAGAGAGAGAGAGAGAGAGAGAAAAAGAGAGAGAGAGCGAGAGAGAAAGAGAGAGAGAGAGGAAGAGACAGAAAAAGAAAGAGAGCGAGAGAAGATGGTGAAATAATAGAAAAAAGTGCTCTGACAGTAGAAGAAGAAAAGAAGAATATGGAAAATACCGTCAATATGGATTCCAGTTGGAGCGTCTGAATTCATGTGTAGTGTAAGCAATGCTGCACGCCATGAAGAGGCGATGATGGAGAAGAAAGAGAAAATGAGAGAGGAAAAAGAGAGAGAGAGAGAAGAGAGAGAGAGAGAGAGAGAGAGAGAGAGAGAGAAGGAGAGAGATTGAAAGAATTAGAAGTGGACGGAAGAAGGAAGTGCAGATGAAAAATAAATATTATTTTGGCAACTGAATATGAACGACGCTCATGGGCAGGAACGGATAACATTTGCCGGGCCCAAGGAAGCAGAGCGAGAAACCTGGGCCTGCTTTTGGAAATCAATGGTGGTTGTCCTGCATGGTTGTTCAGTGCCCCTTTTTGAAAGGAAGAGGTACCTAGACCACAATACTGGGTACCTAGATCCAATGCTGGGTACCTAGACCACAATACTGGGTACCGAGACGCCAATACTAGGTACCTAGACCCCAATACTGGGTACGTTGACCCCAATGCTGGGTACCTAGACCCCAATACTAGGTACCTAGACGCTAATACTAGGTACCTAGACCCCAGTACTGGGTACCTAGACCCCTACTTGCACGGTGTGTGCTGGAGGGCTTCACACATATAAAAATGGCGGCCGCAACCAAAAAGTGCGCCGACCTATTTGAAGGGGGCTGCTCCTTCAGAAAGGGCAGCCGCCATTGCCCCCTTGCGAACTCTGCGCGCGTTCTGCATGGTAACTGGTGCTGGAGCGCTTTTCTTATACCTCACTCTCTCCCACGTTCTCGCTTTCTCTCCCTCACTCTCTCTCTCTTTCTCTATCTCTCTGCTCCTTTTCTCATTCTCTTGCTCTCTCTCTCTCTCTCGCTCTCTTTCTCTAACTCTCTCTCTCCTCTCTCGCCTGTCTTCCGTTCTTCCTCTCCTTCAGAATCCCTTATTATTATGTCCTCCTCACATACCTGGACCTCTCCAACACGTGGCACCTTGTCAGTTTACTCTTTCTCAATCTGGTTGTCTCTCTCTCTCTATTTGCTCTCTCGCCCTCTCTACTCTCTATCTCTCTACTCTCTCTCTACTCTCTCTCTCACCCTCACATTCTCTCATATCTCTAAAGCTTTTTTCTCGTCACTTACTCAAGGAGGTGCAAGCGATTGCCTCTCTTTTTTTCTCTCTCTCTCACTCTCTGTCTCTCTCTCTCGCTCTCTTTCTCGCTCTCTCTCTCGCTCTCTCTACTATCTCTCTCTCTCACTTTCTTCCCCAAGTGAGCTTCCTTCAGACCTCACTCTGTGCAGGTATGGAGATGTAAGGGCACATCAGAATCGGCAAACGATTAGCTGCTCCTCGTCTGGGGCATTCTTCTCCAACTCTTGCAGTACTCATGACCTCTCTGCATCTCTCTTTCTCTCTTTCTCTCTCTCTCTCTCGTTCCTCTCCATCCCTCTCCCTATTTCTCTCTTTTTCTTAAACTCTCTCTCTCTCTCTATCTCTCCCATTTCACCTTCTTTTCTGCTTCTTTTCAAAGGTAGACAAGAGCAGCCAGAGCGGCTTTCTACAAGGGAAACCTCTTTGCACTGCTCAATTAGGAAGCGACTAGACGGGAGAAATAGCAATGAAATGTGAGAGATTCAGAAAGTTGAAGGAGAAACAGGGAAAAGGATTACGTAAAGAAGCAAGCGAAATTACTTGTTTAACTTTAAAAGACCAGTGAAAATATCAAGAAGAGAACGTGAATTGAGGCTTCATTGGAAAACAATGGAATTAGCATCAATCTCATTCAAAGAGAGTCTATAAAGAGAGACGGGAGATGGCTTAGATGGAGAGAGAATAAGAGAGCGAGAGACAGAGAGGGTAGAGAGAGAGAGAGCGAGAGAGAGAGAGAGAGACAGCGAGCCGTTGAGAGAGAAGCAAAGAAGAGTAATTCATTTCTCTCTACATGGCAGTATTCTATTCCTAGGATTGAGAAAAAAAGGAAAGAATTAGAGAGTGGCAGAGAGAGAGAGAGAGAGAGAAAGAGACCGAGAGAGAGAGAGAAAGAGGAAGTGGAGTCTTAATCTAGTTAATTCTTTCAGTCTAAATCACTGTCTTGTCGCCCAATAAATCAGCTGCTCACGGAAGTTTCTCTGCTCCTATGGGCCGTAATTGTGCCATTGCTACTGCGCAGCTCTATCGAGAGTTGGAGTGAATTCATTGGATGCCCTCTCATTCTTTTCTAAGTATTGTTTCTCTTCCTCTCTCTCTCT
>CALZFC010000306.1:27500-115000 GCA_945643635.1 Allodiplogaster sudhausi | reverse complement strand
TGAGAAAGGGAAAGAGAGAGAGAGAGAGAGAAGAGAGAGATATGAAAGCGAGGTAGAGAGAGAGAGAAAGAGAGAGAGAGAGAGAGAGGGAAAGAGAGAGAGAGAGAGATAGAGAGATAGACAGAGTGAGAGAGGGAAAGAGAGAGAGAGAGAGAAGAGAGAGATATGAAAGCGAGGTAGAGAGAGAGAGAAAGAAAGAGAGAAAGAAAGAGAGAGAGAGAGGGAAAGAGAGAGAGAGATAGAGAGATAGACAGAGTGAGAGAGGGAAAGAGAGAGAGAGAGAGAGAGAGAAGAGAGAGATATGAAAGCGAGGTATGAGAGAAAGAAAGAGAGAGAGAGAGAGAGAGAGAGAGAGAGAGAGAGAGGGAAAGAGAGAGAGAGAGAGAGATAGACAGAGTGAGAGAGGGAAAGAGAGAGAGAGAGAGAGAGAGAGAGAGAGAAGAGAGAGATATGAAAGCGAGGTAGAGAGAGAAAGAAAGAGAGAGAGAGAGAGGGAAAGAGAGAGAGAGATAGAGAGATAGACAGAGTGAGAGAGGGAAAGAGAGAGAGAGAGAGAGAGAAGAGAGAGATATGAAAGCGAGGTAGAGAGAGAAAGAAAGAGAGAGAGAGAGGGAAAGAGAGAGAGATAGAGAGATAGACAGAGTGAGAGAGGGAAAGAGAGAGAGAGAGAGATATGAAAGCGAGGTAGAGAGAGAAAGAAAGAGAGAGAGACAGGGAAAGAGAGAGAGAGATAGAGAGATAAGGAGAGTGAGAGAGGGAAAGAGAGAGAGCGAAGAAAGAGAGATAGGGAGGGAGAGATAGGGAGAGATGGAGAAATTGGGAGAGAGATGAGAGAGAGAGAGGGAGAAAGACAGAGAGATAGTAGAGAGATAGTATAGAACGAGAAAGAAAAAGAGAAAGAGAAAGAAATAGAGGGAGCGAGATGGAAAGAGAGTGGAAAGAATGATAGATGCATAGGGGTCATGAGTACTGCAAGAGTTGGAGATGAATGCCCAGAAGAGAAGGAGATTTTTTTGGTTTTTGTTTTTTTTCTCCAGTTTGCCGATTCTGATCTGCCCACACATCTCAAAACATGCACTGGTGGCTGATGTTTGATATGTTCAAGTCTTGTGATAGTCCGTGGAAGGGTTTGCAAATCATAATAAAAAAAGTCTAAATTAGACACATATAATGATTATCTAGAAATAGCAGAGGGCGAGGACCAGGGGGGGAAGCATTGAAAAGAGCAGAATACAGACAGAGAGTGTAAGAGTGGACAGTTTAAATCCCCATGGAGTTCAAAAGAACAAACCAATTTGATGGTGAGAAACGATAGAGAACGAAAAAAACGATATGGAATGTAAAGAATGTTCCGGCGCAAACAAGAGAAAAATAGGGGGATGGAGAAGAAGAAAGAAATATTGAGAGGGAGTCAGAGAGAAAAGGTAGAAAGAGGGAAAGAGAGAGAGAGAGAGAAAGACAGAGAGAGAGAAAGACAGAGAGAGAGAGATAGCAAGAGAGAGAGAGAGAGCGAGAGAGAGAGAGAGAGAGAGAGAGAGAGAGAGAGAGATTGTAAGGCAACATCATCATCCACTACGGTCTGCACGCCTTGCATTGCAAGGGCGGATTTATCCGGTGCATTCGTGCATTCGAAATTAATTTTTTGACTTCTTTGCAGAACTGAAAGAATTTCTTTCCAGACGTGAGAGATCAGTTCAAAAGATCAGATATAAATGCTATGGAAGGAAGTTGAAGAGACAGAACTGCTTGGAACCGCCATGGGATGCTTGTGACCCTATATCTTTCTCTCTCTCCTTCCCCCACCTCCCCCTCTGTGCCTTTTCCTTTTCGGTCTTTCTCTTTTCTCTCTCTCTCTCTCTCTCTTTCTCTCTCTCTTTCTCTCTCCCCTTCTCTCTCTCCCTCTCTCTCTCTTTCTCTCACTCTCTCTCTCTCTCTCTCTCTCTCTCTCTCTAGCTTGCTCCCTTTATCCTTCTTTCCTACCTTTCTCTCTACGTCCCCATTTCTGTCCTGCTTCAGTGGCTGCTTGTACCTCGTCCTCATTGTTGTTGCTGTTCCTCTCCTGCACAGAACACAAGAGACTGACTGACAGGCTGGCTGCATGGCGGATGAGGCTTCTTCTTCTATGCTCTTCATTCATTGGCAGAATAGAAGCGCACTTGGGTGGAAGAGAGAGAGAGAGAGAGAGAGAGAGAGAGAGAGTAACGAGAGAAAGAGAAAGAGAGAGAGAGAGAACTTGCAGTGCAAGTATGAAATGATAGGATGGGGAGTCCAGTTATAGTCAGGGAGAATAGCATATCAAATAACGAATAAAGGTTTTAATAATTGTTCACAGCGTAAAAAAAATTAATGAATACTTTTAGTGTATTTTATTTTATATTTTATGCATTCTTCCTTCATTTCTCGTGGATTCTAAACAGCTGCTCTGAAGGGTTCAAGGATGATGGAAAGTGTTGACTTCTTTCTCGTTTTCTCCTAATCTCTCTCTCTCTCTCTCTCTCTCGCTCTCTCTCTCTCTCACTCCCTCTCTCTCTCTCGTTCTTCTCTCTTTTATCTTACTTCTTTCTTCTAGAATCGACCACCACACATCTGCGACTCATTACTGTCGTCTGCCTGGGCTCTACTCCTCTCACAATCAGATCCTTTCTCGTGACCACGCGACCAGTTCAGTTAGCAGTGTGGCTCGTGGGAGAGAATATGTTGCTCTTTCTTTTATACTTTTTAAAACTGTAAAAAAATGTTTGAATTCGCGCTTATTTTGTACATTTGCGATCTGATGCTGATGCGATCGCAGCAGTATGCAAGAAACTCAAGAAATATATAATGTTTAACCGTCATAAATTGTAATTTTGTTTCGCCTTTCTTTTTTTTTCTTTCACTTTCAGATGCCATCACAACAGAACGGCTCTCTTGCAACGCTACTCGTGCTACTTCAAGTAAGTAAACTTGTACTTTTTTTTTTCTCCAATATTTCTTCTTTCCCTTTAAATCTTTCCCATTGTATGATGTTAGTTGTATTTCGTCATCTCACAATCATTGTAATTGATTTATTTATTTACTACGTCTCGACATGTGAAAGCATGGTGGATAAGGGTAGGGAGGGGTCAAGAGTTTTATCTGATTGTGAGGCAGACAAATCGCGGAATTCGAAAGAATGGAGGCATTTATGCTCCACTTGAGTGTGCCCCCCCGGTGGTTTTAAACTGATTATATCTAGTTTATGGGTCTCAAGAAAAGTATTTGACATATAGATTGATTTCGTAGATCATAGAAAGTAGATCATAGATCATAGTCCGCTTTGAAGCTCGGCTCGAGCGTCGAGACACTCGACGGCACGGGCCACTGCGAAATGCGCATGATCAAGGTGCTAAACAAAATGATTATCTTAATTAATAAAATGAATAATTACTGTTTTCGAACGGATAAGATTCTTATGGTTTCATAAAATCAGCTTCGAACGAGAGAGGGAGTGAGAGTGAGAGAGAGAGAGTGACTGATAGAGAGAGAGTGAATTAGTGAGAGTGAGAGAGAGAGAGAGTGAGAGAAAGAGAGAGTGAGAGAGAGTGAGTGAGAGAGAGTGAGAGAAAGAGTGAGTTAGAGAGAGTGAGTTAGAGAGAGAGAGTGAGAGAGAGAGAGTGAGTGGGAGAGAGAGAGCCCTCTCAAAGATGCCTTGGATCGATCTGCGCCGTATCGATGCGAATGGAAAGGCGTGCCGCGGCGACTTCCCGCTGCCCGTCTGTCGTGGATTCTGCAAAACTTCTGAGGTGTCATCTGTTTGTTGCACACTACTAATTTTAAAACCCATATTACCATTAAAATTTTTTTTACCTGAAAGAGGTCTAAATACAACAAAATTATGCGTTGAATTTATAATTCAAATATCGACTGAAATATTAATTCATATAGACAGTTATAAATGAACACCATCCTAGTACGGCACGCATCATTTCCCTCATCGCCTTCAGAATAGCTCAGTGTGCGCGCTCGTCATTGAGCAGGTTCGGTTTTCTTTAGAACTTAACCTTTTTTTTATTAGCGTGTTTTCTTCCTTTTTTATTTTCATCGATAACTATGCCGAAGAGTTCTTAAATAAAAAAATTAATTTAAATTTAAATTTAAAAAATTTAAATTTAAATTTCCCGCCAAGTGTTTTCAAAGCTCAAAGGCTTCCTTCCAGTTTGACGACGTTGAGCTGACCGACTGCGACGAGGGCGCGGGCGCGGAAGCGCGCACAATTCGCGTGCCGGTGGGCAGCGCGTGCGCATGCACATTGCTTGCGGACAGGCGATAAGAGGCTCCGCCCATTCAAATTTGCCCCGCCCCTTCTCATTGGCTCCGCCCACATATATTAGCTACGCCCACTTGCCATTAGCTCCACCCACATATATTAGCTCCGCCCACTTGCCATTTGCTCCGCCCATTTGAATGCACGCCATACTTGGCATCTATATGTATGTTTTTTTTCTGTGAAATGTGACAGCTCGGAAGAACATATGCGATTTTAAAAGGTGTGCAGAAAATATATTATTGCTATGTTTATCCTCCTTGCACGTATCCTTGACCAAGTAGAGTCTGCTTTATACGATAAAGTCAATGTTGGTCTACAGAGTGAGGGAGCATGAAGTACACGCTGGCGCGCCAAGAAGGATGAGACTGCGAAGACTGCCTGATGAGGAATATAAAGGAATGAGGATTTTTTTAATCGAGAAAAACTTTTTTTACAGTTATTTTGTTTTGAAAATAATGTGCTAATATTCCTGTGGCCACGAGAAGGCTGCCTAGTTTACTGTCTGCGTCTCTTGTTCCATCTATTTTTTACCGAGGAGTACGGAAGTTTAATGAACAGGTCGGCACTTTTACCCTAGAGAAATAAGCTGAAGATAAAAGTATCTTTTGGAGAAGCATAAATAGACTGAAATATAACAGTGCTTGAGTAGGCTGAACATTAATGTCCCTCTGGGCTGAACATTAATGTCCCGCTGGGCTGAACATTAATGTCACACTGGTCGAGACAGATTTACCCTAGAGAATGGCGCAGCAGCGAGAGCAGCAGCTGCCGCCTCTCTTCTTCTTCTTCTTCTTCTTCTTCTCGTCCTCCTGCTTCTTCTGCCTCTCGGTCACCGGCGACTGATTCGGCTGTGTCGGTGCCATCGGCGGATTCTCCGCCGCTTTCTCAGCGCTGCTCGTCGTCGTTGAAGAGGCGGCTTCTGTGAAAAACAAATTCAAATAATTTATCTTCCCGCGCTTTTTTGATTATTTCATTCTCATTCTATTTCTTTTTTTTTATTCGATAGAATTAAATTTCTAGATGCCGCACATGACTATTACTTAGAATAGGCACCACAAAAAGAGATTGGAAAATGTTGTATAAATAATAAAAAAAAAAAATCAATAAAATAGGTCAAAATATATTAAAAGAAAAGCGGCCAAATTGTGTGATTGATTAATTATTGATTACTGCGAGAATCGGGTGCGAGCGATGACTTTGGCAGCGGAGTAAGAGGAGCGGCGGAGGTAACGGGAGTCGACGTCTCGCAGGACGGGCGGGGTCTCAAGAGAGAAATATTTGTAGAATAATATAAGAGTATTTATTGGGTATATCAACCTAGACATGTTTTTTTTCTACATTTATTAGAAATTTTTAAGCAATCATGACATAGGACGCATAACATTTATAAACTAATAACTATTTACTAATTCTTGTTACATACTATAAAATTAATTGACTTACGCCGTAGCTGCGCCTTCTTCCTTCGCTTTAGACTTTTCCTTCTTCGCTGCAGCGACTTCTCTCTGATTTAGTAGAAGCCATACATTTTTTAAAAATTTAATTCACGTTAAGAGAGGCAGAGAGAGAGAGAGAGAGAGAGAGAGAGAGAGAGAGAGTTGGTTAGGCAACCTTGCCAGGTGGTCGCTGGTCCGTCTTGTCGTCTGCCTCCTCGTATTCGGTATTCGAGACTGGGCTCTGAAAATTCGCGCCAAACATTACAGTATACAATATACCGATTCGAACTTGTCATACATATACATAACATAGAGCGTTCGAGAAACAGAAAAAAAGTTATCTCGAGTTAAATGAGCAGTCTTGGAATTCTAATTATCTTGACAGAGTCTGATTAAAAAAAAACTCCCTGTCTCTCCCTCTAAGTTCACCGCTCTCTATCTCTTTCTCTCTCTCCATCTCCTTCTCTCTAACTTTTCCGCTCTCTATCTCTTACTCTCTTTCTATCTCCCTCCCCCTCTCTCTCACTTTCTCTCTTTCTCTCTATCTCCCTCCCTCACTTTCTCACTCTCTCCCTCTCCCTATCTCGCTCTCTATCTACCTCTCTTGCTCTCTCTCTCTCTTTTCCTCTCTCTCTGTATTTCTCTCCATCTCTCTCTCTCTCCTTCTCTCTCTCTTCTCTCTCTCCCTCAATCTCTTCGGAATGCCTTGTTTTGATCTCGATACCGTGCGTGCTTTGCGCCGCGCGACGCCTCTTCCCTTCTTTGCTTTGCTCTCTTCCAAGTCCTCCATGACGTAGTAGCCATGGCTCTCTTCGTCTGCCTAAAAAAATATTTTCTTTTTTTCTTTACATAAAAAACATTCCCTTCAAGGTACAATGCAAGTAAATTATTTGAAATATACAAATTAATTTAGGTAGCCAAATCGATATTTAACCTGGCTCTTTGCGAGCTTCTTCTGCTGTTCGGAGAAGGCTTCATACGTCTAAAAATAGATAAAAAAAAATAGTCAAAAAAGTTTCCCGAGAATGTAAAAGTTTAAGATCGACATTTTTAAGCTAACATTGTTGATATATGTATGTTCTCAAGTTAACTTTACTCGTTACTTACTAAATAAAACTTTGATGATTCTAGTTTCTTTGAAAATGAAGTCATCCTTCGTAGTTTTTACACATTCTGGTTATGCCATTCAATGGGCCGTGAAATCCGAGATCCGTGTGAATGTCCGTAAGGCCGTGAAATGGGAGAATCCGCAAAAAATGTCCGTGAAATGGCAAATGACCGGCTCCTTGTCCGGCTGTTTGGCCGATCCCGAGTGGACGTTAATGTCCGGCTCGTTGCTGCCGCTGCCGCCGCTGCCGTCGGCGGTCTTCGCACTCTTTCCTGTGGACGTACGGATGGTTCATATGTATTCAAAGGGCCGTGAAATATTATTATTGGTTACAGGATTTTTCTCATTTCCCGGCTCTTTGAATCGTGAAAATCGGCCAAACCTGTGGTACATCGCTGGCTGGAGTCTTCTTCTCCTTTGGCAGAAGCCGTGTACATCTGTAAGTGCAGAGGTAAGAGGGAGAGGGGACGAGAGAGAGAGAGAGAGAGAGAGAGAGAGAGAGATAAAGAGAGAGAGAGAGAAAAGAGAGAGAGCGTGAAAGAGAGAGAGAGGGAGATATTAGGTGTAGAGAGATGGAGAGATTTGGAAGATGAGAAAAGGAAGATGAAGAGAAAGCGAGATAGAGAGTATGAGGTAGGAACTGGACAAAGAGAGAGAGAGAGAGAGAGAGGTTGCAAAAGCGAGACCTAGAGAGAAAGAGAGAGAGGGTGACAGGGAAATACCGAGAGAGAAAAGAGAGAGAGGGTGACAGGGAGAGAGAGCGAGACAGGGAGAGAGAGAAAGAGAACGAGAGAGAGAGAGAGAGAGAGAGAGAGAGAGAGAGAGAGAGAGAGAGAGAGAGAGAGAGAGAGCTGGGCACCAGACTACCTTGACGGATCGAGCAGAGTTCTCCTTCTTCTTGCCAGACGGCGTCATTCCCTTGAGCAGGCCGATGAGTCCGCCTTTGGCGCGTTTCTCTTGTGAAGAATCCCTTGTAATTGCAAAATTTAATTTTTTTTTCGAATTCCCGCCTAATCGATTTTCAAAATATTGATTTTAGTAATGTTGACCTGTGTATTTACGAAAATAAATGATAGTCGAGTTTGAGCGAAGGAGATGACGAGAAGGAAATTAAAAAGAAGCTTACGATTTCTTTTAAAGTAAAATTTATTTAATTAATTATTTTTTAAATTAATTTTTTTAGAGACTTTTCTGATGAAGATGCCGCATGTGCTGTACTCAAGCTCCCCTTCGATGGACGTGTAGCATCTGTGTTTAAATTCATGTTTTTATAAATTTCTTTCTTGGTAAAATTGTTTTTACTTACCTAGTCCGCTAATCCAATTTTCTGAAATTATGATTTGTATGGGAAGATGAAAGACAAACTTTTATTCGGCATATCTCAGCGACGAGTCCAGTGTGACCAGCCACTCTCGAGCGCGGCAAATAGGAAGAATGAGAGGAGAAATGCATCAACATCCAAAAATTTCGCTCAAATTTGCAACTCAACAACAATGGGAATAATAAAATAGTGCATTGACTTTAGCATTAGAATGAACTTCATAAATTGTGAATATGTCCAATTGCTTGACTTATAGAACAACCAAAGCATTACTGTAAGAAAGATCCTTTCAACGCTAGAAGCATTTATTCTGCCTTGCCTTGCATTCTTTTTTCGAGTTCTTTTTGAATTAGCTTGTTTGTAGGTATTGCCTTGTGCAGTGTTTCTTCATAGATTGCATGGCTTGGCGTGACCCTTTTTTTGGACAATCAAACATAAGAAAGGGCATATTCAACTGGCTTTTCTTTGCTTTATTTATGTATTAGCTTTACACTTATTGTTAGAATTGTGCTCGAAATCGCGCTTGAAATTTTTTTATAGATTGCATTGTTTGGAGTGAGTGAGTTAAAACCTTTTTTGAAAAATTAAAGGAGCGGCACATCCACACATGGCTGATATGGCTGATGTGCCTGTTCCCTCTGCTGCTTCTTCTCCTTCGCCTTCTTCCTTCTCTCTTCATCTGCCTCCCGGTAGCCGTGATGGCATCGCAGTGCTGAATGAGTGCTCAGCCAAGGTGCTCACTCGTCTCTCACAACGCGTGTTGGCAGCTCTTCCTGTCCAGGTTTTTTTTTGGTTTTTTTTGTTTACTTTTTTGTTTACTTTTTGTATATATATTTTTTTAAACTTTTTTGAGGATTAGGAGCTTTGCAATTTAGTAAACGCATTATGCCTTTTTTTGCTCACTTTCTATACTTGCATGCTATGCATTTTATTCCTGCTTTGGTGGTGCTATTTCTTTGAACAAAACGACTTATAATGTCCAAGCACATATTTTCATCGCTTACTTGCGACATGTTTTTCGGATACTAATAATTTTAAAGAATGATAAATTCTTTTAATCACTAAGCTTATAAGCATGGAAATGTTACCTTTTTTGTTAGTATAGCCACTCCGCCTCTTTCATTATATGTATACAGTATATACAGTATACCTCCGCCCTCTTACATGCAGGGTAAAAAAGGTACTGTCGATTCGACAGACCCAACCTTATTTTGGGCCTCCCCAAAGCCCTATCCCCCATGTTTTTGAGGAAAAAATTAGACAAAAAACAGCTAACCCACCCTGGTTTCCGGGCCTAATAACTCATTCCCCACCCTAATCTTTTGGGCAATCGATAGTGGCTTTAATTCCCTGCTTACAGGACGACTCCGCAGTCTTCACTCTGGATGAGAGACAGCAGATGGCCGAACTGCTTGGCGTTGCCATCGCACAGATCAACTCAGCGGTGTGTTGGTTTTTTTTAAAATTATTTCCTTACAATTAGCTTCGATTTTTACGGTATAATTTTTTTTTCATCAAAAAGTAAAGAAAAAAAGAAAATTGAACAAATATCAGTTTTTGGCCTTCCTTTTCTTTTATAAGAGGCAAATGCTCCTCTTTTTTTTAGCAACTCAAGTACACTTTAAATTTAATTTGAAGTGCAGAAGGGGAGAAATAACCGTGAGTGATCTTTGTTAAAGGTGTTATGTTGTCATTATACTCCCTTTTGCTCTTTCTCTATCTTTCTCTCTCTCTCTCTCTCACTCTCTCACTCTTTCTTTCTCTCTCTCTCTCCCTCTCTCTCTCTCGCTCTCTCTCTCTCTCTCTCTCTCTCTCTCTCTCTCTTCCAGATCTCCGTAGTGGTTCGTCTCTTCTCCGCGATAATCTACCACCAGCCAAAGATGGACGTGATACACCAAGCACTTGTCAAGGTTTTTTTTTTAAATTATCATTATTTTTTAAAATTTGTTTTTATTTATCGAAAATAGGCCACGTTGAAAGGGTAACTTGTATAGATTACTAATGTTTTAAAGTTGATATGTTAGGGTTTGATAATCACAATAATTCCCCGAATAATTGCCATATTTCATTAACCACTTCTGTTATTGCCATAACTTTCGGGCTTGCTGTTAGTTTACCTTTTTTTTATATTTTGCCTACTGCACTCTCTTATATTATTTATCTTCGGGTTCCAAAATTGTTTTTTTTTCGCCTACGAGTTTTCTTGCATTTCTTTTATTCATTTTTAAACAGTAGACCATTAATGTTCTTTAGCTACGCCTTTCACTTTCAACAGCCAGAGAATGAATACCATTGTCGAAAAAAAATAAAACATTAGAAAAGGATGGAGTAGCGGGTTTGGCGACCGCGAAGCAAAGGTGGTTGGATTTAAATAGAGAGTAAAAAATAAAATAAAAAATAAATAAAACTAGGAATTTATGTGGCTCCTGTGATGCCCAAAATCCGGATACGCAAAAGCACGGTTTTGCTCTCATTGTCAGGCCGGATTATCCGCTGCTGCAACTGATACGTTCGTGCGGATGTGGACGGAGCTTGGCAGAGAAACGACCACGCGCGTTGCTGAGGTAGAGGAAATTGATTGTGGCTTCTTTTCTTTTCTTTTCTTTTTTCGTTCCTAATTATAAATAATTATAAATCATGCTTGTGGAAAATTGATCCTTTTAAAGGATTTGGAGAAAAATTGCGCTTGTGAGTGAGATGTGAGAAATGGTAGCGAATGGGATACAGGATACAAGGGAGAGGAAGATTTATATATATATATATATATCTTTGCCCTTGTGTTTTCTTCTTTGGCATTGTTTCTAGAGAAATCAGAAGAAGGGGAAAATGCAGTTTACACATTATTTACTTGAGGATTACGGTGGATTTTTGGGCCCCTGGACAGCTCCTTTAAATTTGGCTTTCTCTATGAATGTGGTATAATTTCTGTCTGCAGATATCCTGCACCGGTTTGCAGCGCGTTCGCGACGTCGACTGGACCATTGTGCGAACGGTGGACGGGTACGGTAGAAATATATTTCCATTTTCCCGCCAAGACCAACATTTGAAAACTAATATTGGTCTCGGCGGGAAAATAAAGAATCGAATGTTTGATTTTAAGAAGTGCCGGAGCGACGCCGCGCCGCGACGCGCACTCTCTTCTTCTCGCTCTCACCACCGACCAAGGCGTCAAGAAGGTTCGGGGAAAAAAGAAGAAAAGAATGCCTATTTTCGATTCTCTTTCTTTCAGTGATCAGTCTTCATTTTCACCCTTCGAAAAAAATGTAAAATAAAAAAAATTATAAAATAAAATGTTCTCCAACACACATGCAGATGAGACTCACGCACGCTGAAGCTCGCGCCGCTTACGAGGCTCTCAATCAAATTCAGTCAGAGGTTGATCGACTTCTCGAGTAATATATTTAAATTTAATAAAATGATTAATTACTTAATAGTTCTTTTATACGTTTACAATCTGTGTATAAATATTTTCGGACTGAAATATATTCGATTTTACTGATATACGTTTAGCCATTCTCTTGTATGTAGCACGGGTGAATTGTGGTTGTGTGTGTGATATCTTCTCCACCCAACAAAAATATTTTATTGCGATAAAAACACGACTATTCTTTCTGTTGTCAATCAATACAACTCACAAGAATCCGTTATATTCGGAATGTTTCTTTCCTATACAGCTGAACCAGCTTGGCAACACTTGGGACGAGCAAGGAGTAAGAAGTAGAATCACTAACAAAGTCTTACCAGCTGAGCAACAACAACAACCAGTATAGATATCGCTGATATATGTTAATATCTTAGTATGTTCTAAGCTAAGGCACTCTAAGGGCGACTCTGAATATACCGTATCCAAAAGATTCTAACATCGGCGAATCTGTAGGTTTGTGCCTGGGTGTGGAATGTGGTACTATTAATGATTAGCACTCCTAATTATACAGCGAACATTAAAGGGCCATTATTGGGATGGTTGGTTGTTGAAGAACCAACGCAGCATGTAGAGAAGCACTGGACGAGATGGAGGAGACGGAGCCAGGAGAAGCCTTTTGGCGCTCTCTCGCGAAATCAACGCCTGAATATGGAATTTATGTTTTTTTTTTATCAGCGAAAGCCAAATGCCACCAATTTATATGCTTCGCTTACTTATGTACATTTCTATTATGCCTGTAACTGGTTTTCTTAACTCTCTCTCTCTCTCTCTCGCTCGCTCTCTTTCACTCTCTATCTCTCGCTCTCTTTCACTCTCACTCACTCTCTCGCTCTCTTTCACTCTCTCTCTCGCTCTCTTCCACTCTCTATCTCTCGCTCTCTTTCACTCTCACTCACTCTCTCGCTCTCTTTCACTCTCTCTCTCTCGCTCTCTTCCACTCTCTCTCTCTCTCTCTCTCTCTCTCTCTCGCTCTCTTCACCAACCGGCTTCCTGTCTTCGCTCTCCTCAAACTTCTCCATCTTCTGATCTGCCCTTATTTCAGCGAAGTATGCATGCAGCCACTCGCCGCCGCTGCCAATTCCAATCCTGACAGAAAAGACGAGTTAAAATTATTTTCTTCTAAATCTTTTTCACTATTATTAAAAAGCGTAATCGTCCTCCCGTAAGCCCGATTCGGTGATTTCAATTTTTTCCCGCGATTCCAGAATACCTAAAAAAAACTATTTTTCATTATGCCTCTAATACTCGAAGCCTTTATTCTTCATTATTATTTTCTACGTAAATTTTGCCGCAAACTTGCCAATCCTCGGGGAACAAAAAGAGGCTTGATTAAGCGTAGAGTCATTAGGTACTTACGGTGTTGCGCAAATCTTGGCTACTGTATCCGGCGAGATACGGTAGCCGACGCCCTTGGCGACGCAGTCGACCACCATGGGCGCCAGGTCATCCGTGATGGCAGGGGTCTCGTCACGATTGTCGATCGTCTCCGAGCACACCTCCAGAGTGTACGCCCTTTCCGGTGCTACAGTATCCCAGGGGAGTGCCGCGAGGTCGGTGCTTTGGTCGCGCGCGCCACCAACCACGTGTCCACTGTGGTGGCGCGTCCACTCAACTAGCGCGCCTGAATCAGGGAGTCGGTAGAGAATTTGGAGGGATACGGTAGCTAAGAACATGAATCAGGGAAGTGGTAGGGAATCTGTGCAGGACTACTGAGCCTGAATCAGGGAGGTGATTGGAGGATTACGGTAATTACCCTCAATCAGGGAGTTGATTGCAGGACTACGGTAATTACCGTGAATTAGGGAGATTATTGGACGATTACGGTGAGTACCGTGAATCGGGGGATGGGGGGGGGGAGAATTTGGAGCATATAGCCGCACATTTTGCAGCAGCCCTAGTGGTTGGTCAAGGAGCAGTCATCATGAGCTATTCTGCTTGTTTGGGGCGTACATTTGGAGCATATTTTCCCAAGACTATATATATATATATATATATATATATATATATATATATATGTATATAAATTTTAAATTCTACCGTAACCTCAACATCACGGGAGTTTAACACGGTATACCTGGACAAAAGCGCTGCGTGAGTAAAAAGCCGTCTCGTTCCTGCGAGTACAGTAGGACGGCGAGGACATCTCTCTTCAGGTCCATGTCCCAGGCGCGAGCAATGCCGTTCTGTAATGAAAATTTTCCCTTTGCCCTTTTTTTATTAGCTCGCGTTACCATTTTTATCAGCAAATTAGTCATCTATTTATTTATTCATACGTCGTTTAACATGTTTGATAACATATTTTGAAAGCGAAATGAATAGTATTGCCAATGTCCATATTTAATTATTGTTTCGTACATGGATTACGGTATCTTTTAATGCAATGCGCCAAAGATGCTCTTTTAGACAAAAGTATAATGAGCTTACAATTGTGTACTTCATTCGAAGAACGTTGCAATCGCCACAATCGATAGCAGCATCTTCAAAGTGGATGTTGTCCATTTTCAAAGCTTTCGAAGGGAACGGATCACTCGATATAGGCCAAATCTGTAATAGCATTGAACTAATTCAACTGAACTTAAGATAAAACCTTCAGATATAAACCAACATAAATAAGTACGGTAGCCTGCATTTATCTACATTCGAATTCTTCCACTGTTTTCATTGCTAGAAAAAAGTCTATTAGCTGAATATAACTATCCCATCTCAAGAATTTTAGAATGAGCCGGAGTCGGAACTGGGAGCCCAATTAGGATTGGAATGAGACGAAATCGGAACTGGAATGAACTCGAGCCTAATTAGGATGGTTTTTTTTTCCATATGGTGAAGGAAAATACGGTAGTTTCTCTTGGAGCGTATGATACCGTAACCTTGCCTCTTTCGGGAGTTCACCAGGGCGCGCGCTGTCCGCTCGGTCGAACCACCATGCAAATGCATAGCGAAAGCCAGGTGGGCAGCATTGGTGCTTACTGTAGCGAATATTGCACGCCTCGTCCTCTCGTAGCCAGATCTGGAAATAAATTTTTTTCTTGACTACGATAGCTCGCGATCTCGGGGAACATTTCTACAAAGTAGTCGGAAAATAATGAAGAGTTTAGGGGGAACTGTGCTATTATAAAAACCTCCATTAAAAAAAAGAGAATTGAAATCATTCGAATTCACGCTAATTTGCTGTGTCCAACGAGGGTATTATATGTCGTAAATATTTATTGGCACTCGCGAGAAAGTTATTCATAATTCGTAGTTTTCACACTCTGAAAACTATTCCTAATTAGTTAATTAGTAATTTGCACCAATACATAAATAACTTTCCGAACCTTCTCGATGCACTCTCCTTCACTGGCATTGCCGCCTCCGTCACTGACGCGGCAAGAGTCGTCAATCTCAGCATAGAAGAGGTGCTGAGGAGTGTCGCTGACCCTGAACATTTTCGAAATCGTTTTGTACTCCTTTTTTGTGACGATTAGAGAGTTTGAGGAAGAGAGAAAGAGAGAGAGAGAGAGAGAGCGAGAGAGATAGCTCGAGACAAAGAGAACAGAGATAAAGACAGGTAGACAAAGAGGGAGAGAGGGAAAGAGAAAGACACAGAGAGAGAGAGAGAGAGAGAGAGAGAGAGAGAGAGAGAAATAGTTTAAGAGAGGCAACTTTGTCTTACTTTGGTAAAGTAAAATTACTAGTACTTTGAATATCTATTTGATACTTTTAAGTAGCAAAACAAATTGTAAAACCAGAAAGAAACGTGCCTATATGTCGCAATGTGGTGAATGTGCTCTGAGGGAAGAGAGTAGCCGCACTCCTCTTCCATCTCTTCCCGCGCAATCTCCTAAAAGGGGGAGGGTTGAAAACTTAGAGAAAAAAAAGAGGAAGCTAGATTAGAGTTGGAAGTTTTAAAACTTGTTTTTACTTAATGAAACATAAATTGGACGGCAGATACTGTACGTTCAAAATAAAATAATATACTGAATTATACATATTATTCGGTCACCCTCCTTAACAACTATCACAAAAAATGAATTATAGGTTGAGCATATTTAATTTTAAAAATGTGTGCATATTTAATTTATAAAAAAATAATAATAAATAGAAAATCAAAACCTTGAGATCTTTGCTTTTGTCCACAAGACCAGCACAGAGTTCGAGGGTGCAGCCGAGTTCGCGATTGTAGCTTGAAAAAATGGGTTTATTTATTTATATATATATTTTTTAAATGCGTAATAAGGGCTTGGATTTAAATTAATAGAGGAAAAAACACGATTGAATTGAACAACAATGATAAGTATATCATACCTGTAATAATAGTACTTATTATTATTACATTATTCTGCTAACAGTACTTAGTATCTTTACATTGTTACAATCATTATTGTCCTATTACTATTCTAGAATAATAATAAAAAAGAAGGCAAGACCTGTTCCAGCCAATCTCCTCCGCACGCTTTCCCGCATTCTCTGGTAGCCGCAGAACGAGCGAGGCAAAGATTGCTGAAATTTTGATATAATAATAATTACTACTGTATAATAATAATAATTATTATAATAAATAAATTAAGTAGGGACATAGCGCACTACTTAAATGGTCATCAAATATTACACGGCAACGCACATGGAAACAGATAATAGGAATTCGTGCAGAGTTCAATACAGAAACTAACAAAAGCAAATTCCACATGATCATAGTAGTTTTTATTTTTTCTTCCGTACCTGGTCAGCACTACTTCATTACTGTAGCCTCTACCTATCTACTCTTTGTTGACTACTGTAGGCTTTCTCCCTCTGCCCCACCGTACCTGGTTTCTTCTTTACTATACTCTTCTGGATTACTGTAGGCTTTCCCCAACAACATGCACGGTTTCTTCATGATTATTATTGTAGCCTTCTCCCTTGTTTTTATAACACTGCATTGAACGCGTTTCTTTCTTGCGTTCTGTTCTCTCTCTCTCTCTCTCCCCTTCTCTCTCTCTCTCTTTCTTCCCTTTCTCTCTCTCTGCCCCACCGTACCTGGCCTGAACTGGCGCACCACGAGGAACTGGCGGCGTTCACGGTGGTAGAGTAGCACGGCGACACTCGAGTGATAGAGGCCAATGTTGGCGGCTCTCGACTCGCCGTTCTGAGAATGAGAATGAGGAAAAAGTAAACTATGACTCTGGCTACGACTCACAAGAGAGAGAAAAAATGTAACCCCGCAAAACCATGGAATCTACTTGTTTTTATAACACTGCATTGAACGCGTTTCTTTCTTGCGTTCTCTACCTCTCTCTCTCACTCTTCCCTTCTCTCTCTCTCTCTCTCTCTCTCTCGCACCAACCTGGCTAAAGTGCATCTTGTATCGTCGAAAGAAGGGTGACTTGAAGTCGCGAACGAATCCCGTAACCTCTATGGATGGTGGCGGCGGCAGTGAGGCAATGATGTTCATGACTACCTGAATATTATTTTAATTAATATTATTTTTAATTATTAAAAAAAACTTCATTACAGAAACTACGGTAATTGAAGAGAAAATCATTGGAAATTACAAGGAACTATAAGCAAAAAATCCTTTTGAAGCCACCTGCGGAGAAAAAAAAATTTGCAAAGAGAGTAGATTGTGTCATTTATTTTTCTAGACTTTTTTTCTCTAAATTCCTTTTCTGACAAGTCTGCATGTCCCCTAATGATGGTTCTCTATTGAAGGGAATGAAGCGTTCTCGGAAGAAGAAGAAGAAAAAGTGGTGGTCGAGTTCGCTAGGCAAAAGGCAAAAGGAATAAAAGGAATCCTGAGCGCAGAGCCCTAGCATTAAATGCTCTCTCATTGTCACTGACAATGAGAAAAGAGCAGTGTGCAAACTAGGATGAAAGATGGCGCCATGCTGTGTGGTGAGCAATAAGGAACACAAAAGGTAGGCAGGGCCAGGCAGGCTGCGGGGAAGTGGAGGTGAAAGGACAGAGTAAAGTGGGAGGCAGGGAAAAAGAGATGAAAGGAAACAGCCTGCTAAAGTTGGAGGCAGAGAGCCTACAGAGAGAAATAGAGTAGAAGAAATAGCTTGTCAAGGTGAGAGAGCATAGAGAAAGAGAGCTCGCGAGAAGGAGTGCGTGCATTCAATAGCGGCGCATGTGCAAGTAGTGACTTACTACTTCCGCATCGCTTTTACTCTTCGATTTAAAGCGCCTAGAGTAGGTTTAAGAGTAGTTTCTTGCGCGAGTAAATCTTAGAAAATGACAACCCTATCCAAAGAAAAAAAGCGAAAAATAAAAGATAGTTATTCGGAATTCCGGTAAGAACGTTTCGCGCGTGGGTCACCGAAGGTTCGCTCGGTCAGACGTCCTTCTCTGCGGCGCAGCGTCTTGCGTGCGGCGTGTTGCAAAGCGGCTCGGCTTCAGTGGAGAGGACAACGAAGAAGACGAAGGAGGTGAAGGAGAAGAGCGAGGAGTGCCACAGGATAGCCGGGTATATTTCATTCATTTATTTTTTTATTGAATAATTTTTTTTCATTTTTTTTTAACCTGCCGCTCCATCGGAGAATTTGCTAGTAGTTTTGTGGCAGAGTCGTTCTCAATCAAGACTCTGCCACTAAACTACTAGCAATTTCTTGCAAAAATTAAGTAAATAGAACAAAATCAAATTCTAAACAATTGTTCGCAATCTTCATTATTGATATTAAAACCCGTGATGTTTCAACTATTTTTCTCATTTAATTTTTCGACGTTGCCTTAAAAAGTGTAACGCTTCAGCTTTCTGGGACATTTTGGCCAAAATGGTGGTTCAACGATACCACTTTCGCATGAAAGAGCTATAAATTCCGCTTTTCTTTGATTTAAGCGGAGTTCTGCGCAAAACCTTACAATTTTAATGCCTTCAATGAAAACCTCTGTGCACGTCCCATTAGTATTGTTGTGATGAAACATTCAGTTGTCATGCCAATAATTTTGTACGATGAAAGGACTGAGCGCTTACAATTAGCAAGAAATGTTGAAGTAATAGGTGATCGAAGAAACAACGTTGACTACGTCCATCTTTATAGTTCCGTGCGGTCGTGGCTCCCGTTCCGGATTGCAGAGGCCGAGAGCAGATCCACACTCACGGTATACTAAACATTTTCCTATTAGGCCTTGTTTCTCTCTCTCTCTCACTCTCTCTCTCTCTCTCTCTCTGTCTGTCTGTCTCTCTCTCTCCATCTCTCTCTCTCGTTCTCTCTCTCTCTCTTTCGCTCTTTCTCTCTCGTTTTCTCCTTTTCTCACCATCCGCTCTATTCTTTGTTTCCTCTTTAAAATCTCGCCATCCGCTCTATCCTTTGTTTCCTCTTTAAAACATCGCATGTCTCACTCTCTCGCTCCTCTTTCTCTCTCTCTCTCTTTTCTCTTACACTCCTCTCCGCTCTCTATCTCTCTCGCCCCTCTCTCTCTCTCTCTCACCACTCTTCTATCTTCTCATTTCTGCAGGTATGGCTGGGACGATGAAGAATGCCTTCGGAAAGCAGCATGCAGAGTACTCCCGTATCGCCAGCAAGACGACCTCGCTGCTACTGGACGACCTCTGGGCCAAGGTTTCGCTTTCTCTCTTTCGCTTTCTCTCTCTCTCTCTCTCTCTCTCTCACACACACACACACACACACTCTCTCTCTCTCTTTCTCTCTTCTCTATCGCTCTCTCTCTCTCTTTCTCTCTCTTTCTCCCCTTCTCTCTCTCTCTCTCTCTCTCTCTCTCTCTCTCTTTCTGCAGTTTCTGATACTGTTGTTTGGGATAATGCCAAGCGTGATTTAAAAGCACATGACGGTGATAATCTGTATAAAAGCTGGTTGAGTAAGATTGGCCTTGGGGAATTACAGTAAGATAAAAAAAGTATCTTTCAATATTAGCATATTACTACAGCCTGGTGGTTCTACTAGTAATTCTGCATATAAAAGGACAGAGCGAAAACTAGCGCTAAATTTTTTATGATGTCCCTGATGATTACTAACTAACATTTGGCACCTTTTTCTATGACTTTTCCTGACAGCCCGTCTCTCTCTATCTCTATTACTCTCCTTTCTCTCTTTTAATCTGTCTTTCTTTCCTCTCATTCTCTCTTTACCTCCCTCTCTTTCTCTTCTCCCGTTTCGCTTTCTCTCACTCTCTATCTCTCTCCTTTGTCTCTCCCTTCTGTTTCTCTCCCATTCTCTTCCCTCCCCATCTCTTTCTTTATCCCTCCATCGCTTCTTTCCACTCTCCGTCTTCTTTCAATTAGAATTATTATCCAAATATACCCACTTGTTTTGTTGATCGTGTATTCAGTCGGTATATCTATTACAAAAACGTTAACTGGCTATTTTTTTCTTATAAAAAAAAGGTTCAGGTTTTGATTTTAAAATATGTAAGTTTCATTTAAAAATTATATCTTTATTCCAACAGTGCAATATTTAGTTTGTAGTTCAACAATGAAAGTCTGCAAAAATAGAATTATATATATATATATATTTTTTTTCTTTTCTCCAATTGAATTTTTTTTTACAAATGCTTTTCACTTTAGAATGTCATCTTTTACATTCTAGGATTATTTTTCTACTCCAAGAATGGCATTATATTTACTTTGTAGTACTAAATTGAGAATAACAAAGAAAAGGTAGTATCCCTCTCCATCAGAATATGACTGCAGCCTGGTGGTTTTTCGAGTAAGGCTGTCTATAAAGTGACAGTTCGAAAAACAACATTGATTCTCTGAAGCGTTTGAGTATAGTCTGCCATTTGACTCGTTTTTCTATGATTTTCGTAACTGGCTGTATCTTTCTCTCTCTCTCTCTCTCCCTCTCTCTGTCTCTGTCTCTGTCTCTCTCTGTCTCTCTCGCTCTCTCTCTCTCTCTCATATTCCTGTGATACATACGAATCACTTTTTTCTCATATCGCTTTTCTCTTAACTCTGATCTCTTCTGTATCTTTCTCTCTTAGTCTCTCTACTCCGCGTTCTTTTTCTTATTAAAAATAGTCAGTTGACTCAAATGTTAACTGGCTATTTTTTTTCCTTGTAAAAAAGGATCAGCTTTTAATTTTGAAATATCGGTTGCAATTAAAAATTATGTATTTGTGTATGTTCCAATAATGCATTATTGTCAACTAGCTATTTTTTATTAAAAGATTAGCTTTTTATTTAAAGTATCAGTAAATTTAAAAATTATTTGTATTCCATCTAGTAATATCATTATATTTAGTTTCCAGTACAAAGTGAGACTGCAAAAAAAAACAAATCTTCCATCAAAACATGACTGCAACCTGGTGGCTCTGCTAGTAAGAAAGCCTTATAAAATGACAGCGCTAAAAGCAACACGCTGGTCGGACATTCTGAATGTTTTCTCTCTCTCTGTTAGTTTGCTTCAATACTTAAGAATCACTTTTTTTTCTCGACTCCTTGCTATCTTAACACTGATCTCTTGTGTATTTTTCTCTCTTGATCTTTGTATTCCGACTTCTCTCTCTCTCTCTCTCTCTTTCATTTCCTTCTCCTTTCTTTCATTCTCTCTCCATCCCTCCCTGTGTCCTCTCTCCGTCTTTGTGATCTCAATTATTATTATTAGAATTAATAATTATCCTATCATACTCACTTATTCTGTGGCACATGTTATTTTTATTTAATTAAAAATAGGTGGGCTTTACATTTAAAAATTACACGAAATTATTTATTTATTTCAATAATTACAATTTTGTCTTACAGAAGCTGATCCCGGACGACTGCTGGAGCGAGCATGCGATCGAGCTGTTCCTCACGTGGATCGCGTCCCATGACACGAATAATAGAGTGGATATGGTTAGAGAGAGAAAGACAGAGAGAGAGAGAGACTGATAGAGGGAGAGCGAGAGAGAGAGAGAGAGAGGGAGAGACAGAAAGGGAGAGCGAGAGATGGCGAAAGAGAAGAGAGAGAGAGAGATAGATGAGGATAGAGAGTGAGAGCGGCCGGAAAAAAGCGCCGATAATATATTATTAATTCAAATTTGAAATACTAATTATTTAATTATATATAAAATATAGATGTTCCAAAATATTTTTCTTTAATATGAATTAATTATGAGTAATATGGCATCTTATTTGGCCAGACCCCGCTTGGCGCGGGTGAACGCGAGGGACGCGTCGCTTCTGCGCTAGTGCGACGGCTTCATTGCAAGTAAGTTTATTTTCTAAAAGTTTTTTTTATAAATAACAGAAAAAACTAAAGAAAATATGCTATTACTCTTTATTCTCCCTTAACATTTCTACTCTCATTGTATTTTATATAGTTCTCAAGCTATTTCCCTCTTTCCAAAGCGACCCATTATTGTTCCTTGTGTACTCTTACTCTTTCCCGCTCTAGCTGACTCTCAGCTTCTTCTTTCAGCATCTCTCCCCCCTCTCTCTCGCTCTTCTCTCTCTCTCTCTCTCGCTCTCTCTCTCTCTCTCCCTCTCTCCCTCTCTCTCTCTCTCTTCCATCCTCTCTTCTTTCTCAGTCTCTCGCACGGCATCGGCCGCTCTGGCAACCTGTGCGAGATCCAGCCCAAGGCACTCGGCTCCTCGATGCTGAGCTGCCTGGCCAACGAATTCGCCTTGCACGCGCTTCATCTTCTCGGTATATTTTAATTTCTTTTTTTTAAATAATTTTTTTTTGACATTTCATCATTCAATGATGTCCTACTGTTCCACCAACACTTTTCCTATTATTAATACTGTTATGCTATTCATATCTTTAAAAAAAGGTTACTAATTTGAAAAAATTACAAGAAAAATATTAATACTATAAACTTTAGTATTTGAAAAGTATTAAACTTTAGTATTTGAAAAGTATTAAACTTTAGTATTTGAAAAGTATTAAACTTTAGTATTTGAAAAGTATTAAACTTTAGTATTTGAAAAGTATTAAACTTTAGTATTTTAAAAGTATTAAACTTTAGTATTTGAAAAGTATTAAACTTTACTATTTGAAAAGTACTAAACTTTAGTATTTGAAAAGTATTTCAAATATTAGAAAAGTAAAAAGTGATAGTAAAAAATATATCTCTCTTACAATCAGGGGTGTCTTCTGCTCGTGGCGCCGTCGTGACTCCGATCGCGACTGGAATGTCACTCATGATGTGCATGGCTCACTGGCGCACGTCACGGCCGCATGCCAAGTTGGTTCTCTCACTCTCGCTCTTTCGCTCTCTCTTCCCTCTCTCTCCCGCTCTCTCTCTCTCTCTCTCTCTCTCTCTCGCTCTCTCTCCCTTCCTGCCCTCTTCCCCCCTCTCTCTCTCTCTCTCTGTCTCTCTTTCTCTATTTCTCTCTCTCCCTTTCTCTCTCTCTCTCTCCCTCTCTTTCTTTCTCTCTCTCTATTTCTTTCTCTCTCTCTCTCTGTCTCTGTCTCTCCCTTCCTCTCCCTCTCTTCCCCCTGTACATCTCTCTGTGTCTCTTTTCTTTGTTTTGCTTCGTTATTATAATGAAAAAAATATTTTCCTTTTATAATGAAATCAAAATCGTAGAAATACAGGCAAACGTCTTTTTGTATTACTCTTACTTCAGATATGTGATCTTCCCTCGAGTTGATCAGAAATCTTGCTTCAAGGCTATTCTTGCTGCAGGTGAGCTGAACTTTTGATTTTGCTCCTTCTTTTAAATTAGAACTTTTAAAATAATGAAATTAGACGAACTGGGAAAGAGTAATTGAAGGACTTTTTGTAATCACTTGTCATTTTACTACTGTTAAATAGTTATTCTCATTTTTCAATTTGAATTCTCATTGGTTCTAGAGATCTATGTATATTAGTCTTTTTTTTCAAGCCATCCTTTTCAACAACTGAAAAGGGAAACTTATGTTAATATAATGTTTCAATATATATATATATTGGTTATTAAAAATATAATTATTATTAAAAAAAGAATTCAATAACAAAAAAGGATTGAAGCAATCGGGATTCCTTGCATTTTCAAGGCTACGAGCCCGTCGTTGTGCAGCAGAAACGACGTGGCGACGCGCTCAACACGGACATTGATGAAATTCGATCTCTCTTGGAGCGACGAGGACATGAGGTTTTTTTGGGCTTTTTTTTTGTTCTTTTAAATATTTTTTCTTGCATTTTTTAATTGTACATTTTTTTAATGTTTATTTTAGCAAATATAATTAAATATGTATATATATATATATGTATATATATATGTATATATGTATATATATATATATATATATATGTATATATATATATATATATACATATTTAATTATATTTACTATATTTATTATTTATTTACTGTGTTCTCTGTTTTTTTATCATTTTGTAAAGTTATTTATTTATTTATTACTTTTTATTACTGTACAATTTAAATATACTGCACACTTCAGATTCTGTGTGTGCTCTCCACGCTCTCTGCCTTTGCGCCACGCTCGCCGGATAATGTTGTCGAGGTGAGTTGCTCTCTCTCTCTCTCTCTCTCTCTCTCTCTCTCTCTCTCTCTCTCTCTCTCTCTCTTTCTATCTCTCTCTCTCTCTCTCTCTCTCTCGTTCTCTCTCTCTCTGTCTCTCCCTCTCTCTCTCTATCTCTCTCTTCTCTTCTCTCTCTCCCTCTCTCTCCATCTCTCTCTCTCTCTCTCTCTCTCTTTCTCTCTCTATCTCTCCCTCTTTCTTTCGAAGAGTATTGGGAGGATATGAGGATATTTTAAATAGTAATAAAACTAAGTTGTATTTATTTAATTTGTTGTTTAGAAATGTGTTTCTTACTAAAAGATGTAATTTAAAAAAGAAACCTTAATAATTCTAGATCGCAGCGCACTGCGCAGCCGTCGGAGTTCCCCATCTGGTGAACAACGCGTATGGACTGCAGTCGGAGGAGTGCGTCAGACAACTGGTTGAGGTGAGAAAGAGAGAGATGGACAGAGAGAGTGAGAGAGCAAAAGAGTGAGAGAGGGAGAGAGTGAGTGAGAATTGGCGAAAAAGAGATAGAGGAGAGAGAGGGAGAGAGTGAGTAAGAGAGAGAGAAATAAAGAGAGAGAGAGGGAGTGAGAGAGAGACGGAGAGAGAGGGGTTGAGGTGAGTAAGAGAGAGGGAACGAGAGAGAGTGAGAGAGAGAGAAAGAAAGAGAGGGAGAGAGAGTGAGAGAGAGAGACGGAGAGAGAGGGGTTGAGGTGAGTAAGAGAGAGGGAACGAGAGAGACAAAGAGAGAGGGAGAGAGAGCGTGAGGGAGAGCGAGCCAAAGAGAGAGAGAGAGTGAGAGAGAGTGAGGGAGAGAGAGAGGGTGTATTAAATATATTATTAAAATTCAATTATTATATTATTATTTAAATTCTTTTTCTCCTTTATTCTAAACAAACATATTCACAGGCGCGAAATGTCGGGCGAGTCGATGCGTTTGTCCAGTCTCTAGACAAAAATTTTCAGGTATAAAATATTAAGGATTTTTTTTGAGTTCACAATTTAGTAAGTTTTTTTATTTTATTTTTTAAATATAAAATTATAATTTAAAACATATATTTTAGGTTCCTGTGGGCGGCGCCATCGTCGGTTTCTTCAAGCAGAGCCATGCGACACGTTTTGCTCAGTTTTATCCAGGTATTAATGAAAAATATATACATGTATCTTTAATAACTGTACTACTACTACTTTTTTCCAATAATGTCATCATTTAGTTTGCAGTAAAAAAGATAGCGTACAGAAACAGAGCATCTTTCTCATATTAGAATTTGACGGGGCAACCTGGTGGTTCCTAATACCTACCTATAATGGAGCATGGCGAAACTTTTCTCTTTTGTAATATTCTACATGTATGAACCTCTCTTGGTTTCATATGATGCATGCGAATCACTTCTCTTCTCCGTTCTCTCTTACACTTATCTCTTCTGTTTCTTTCTCTCCTGATCCCTGCCTGTATTCAGCCTTCTCTCTCTTTCTCTCTCTCTCTCTCTCTCTCTCTCTCTCTCTCTTTCTCTATCCGTCTCTCTCTCTCTCCCTCTCTCTCTGCCTCTCTCTATCCGTCTCCCTCTTCTCTCTCTCTCTCCAATAAAGCGCATGATTTGGATGCCACATTTACACCGATAGCACTAATCAAAGCAATACAAGCTAACAAAATAGAAGCAAAATAAAGTAATTAAAAATAAATCTATTATTTTCCGGCCGCGCCTCGTGCATCCCTTCACGTGACTTCGTGCTCACTCTGCTCGGCCAGGGAGTACGCGGGCTGACCAGCGAATTCGAACGGCAGAGAAGGCTCTTCTTGAGGATGAAGAGGTGAGGGGGGGGGGTGATGAGAGAGAGAGAGCGAGAGAGAGTGAGAGAGAGAGAGAAATGTAGAGAGAGAGAGAAATGTAGAGAGAGAGAGAAATGTAGAGAGAGAGAGAGAGATCTAGAGAGTGAGAGAGGAGGGATAAAGATACAAAGAGAGGAAGCCTGAGAGAAGGGGGAGGGAGAGAGAGAGGGGGGAGAGAGAGATATAGAGCAGCGACAGAGACTGATATAGGAAGAGAGAGGAAAAGAGAGAGATATAGAGCAAGAAAGAAAAGGACATCAGGGATCAGGAAAGAAGGAAACAAAGGAGATTAGCGTTGTCTCACAGGTAATTAAGGCCGTGATAAAGACGAGCAGACTGCCAGTTAGCCGAAAGAGGAGCGGACCATTGTTGCTTTTTTTTGCCCTCTACTTTTAAAGGCAGACTGATGAGTAAAACCACCAGGTTGCAGCCATGCTTTAAAGATTAGATTAAGTAGCGAAATCTTACGAGAAAATGATTCATGAATTTGGAAACCATTGAAAACGAATGTTGAATTGGAAGAAAAAGAAGAAGAAGAAAAAACTTTCTGCTAAACCTTTCAGGAAGCTCAGCTCATTCGCTGACGAAATTGGCGAATCCGTCTACGAAGTGCCGACGAATCTTATTAGTCTCGGTTATCATCTTCACAATTTATTTAATCTATTTCATGATAATTTATTTTATTCATTTTATCAAACAAATTCATCGTCATAATTTATTTAATCTATTTCATGGGAATTTATTAGTCTTGGTTAGAAGATGTCTTTTTTTATTTAATTTATTCAAGGGTAATCTATTTTATTCATTTTATTAAACAAAATTAATTTTTTTACTATTTTATTTTATTATATTTATAGCAATGACGCTCTCATCGATTCCACACGACAAGCAAACGCTCTTCGGCGCTGTGCTGTTCAGCCGAGGGATCACGGGCGCGAGGTTTTATTATTTAATTAATTATTTATTTATTTATATTTTTATAAATAATTTTATATATTTTAGATGTCCTTTTTAACACAGCATGAGTTGAAGAAATTATTTTGCAGTCCCAAGCTGTGAAAAGTTCGACGGGAATTTGACTAAATATCGTGGAAAAGGCAAATTTTTTTAATATTTTATCTTTATATTATTTTTATTTAAAAAAATTAGAATAATAATATAAATGAGAAAAATGATCTTCTTTTCCACACAGAGTAGTCAGCTCGACCACGAAAGTGACCGTGGTGGAGGGCTACGACTTCACGAACTTTGGCTCGCAATCTTCCGAGCAGCACGGTGGCTATCTCACGCTGGCATGTGGAGTCGGTGAGGAGGGCAGAATAGAGAAGCCTTTTTGTTATTATTATTTTTTTCATTACTTTAAATATAAATATAATTTATTTAAGAAAATATTTATTTTTTCATTTTTCTTATTTTATGCATTTTATTTTTATTTTTTGTTTATGTCTTTTTTTGGTAACTAATCTTCATATTATCTATTTTTCATGAAATATTGCTTGGTTGTTTTTGCTAATATATCGATGATATTGATCTTACCTAAATGTAATATAGCATTACTACGGTATATAATGTATACATTTGCAGGAATGAGAGATGACGAGCTGAACGAGCTCTTCACACGTCTCTCCACAACATATGAGAAGTAAGAAATGCTTTTAAAATATACTTACTCTTTTTATTCACTCATTTGTCTATTTTTGTCCTTATCCCCTATCTCTGCATTGCTCGCTCGCCTGTTCTCTCTCTGTCTCTTTCTCTCTCTCATCCTCTCTATCTATCTTTCTCTCTGTTCTCTTTGTATCTATCTATCTCTCTTTCTCTCTTTCTCGCTTTCTTTCTCGACCTCTCTCTTTCTCTATCTCTCTATGTCTCTCTGTCTCTTTCACTTTCTCTTCCCTTCTATTTCTCTGCCCATCCTTCATTCCACCCTGCATTTCTTTCTCTCTCCATCCCTCCCTTCTTACGATTAGCTCTCTCAGTCTTTTTATTCTTTAAATTTGATTAATAATTTTGTTCATCGTGGACTCGTCGGCATACCTATTGCAAAAATGTCGGGAGCAAAATTTTTTTTATAAAAAAAGATCACCTCTTCTTTATAAAATATCAGTTACATTTAAATTATTATTTTTTTTAAATTATATATTCATTAAAATAATACCATAATGTATTTAATTTCTAGTACAAATGAGAAAAAAGATAGTATCTTTCAATATCAGAATATGACAACAACCTGGTGGTTCTACTGGTAAGTCTGCCTATAAAGGGAAACAGTGAAGAACACCACTGTTTGTCTATGGAATTGGGGTGAAATAATAATTATCTCCAAATTGGTTCCATTTACTGGACTTTTATTTTAGGCCCTGGCAGTATGTGTTCTCTCTCTTTCTCTCTCTCTCTCTCTCCCCTCTCTCATCTGTCTCTCTCTCTTCTCTCTTTCCTCTCTCATCTGTCCCTCTATCTTCTCTCTCTCCTCTCTGTCTCTGCTCTCTCTCTCCTCTCTCTTTCTCTCTCTCTCTCCTCTCTCGCTCTCTCTCTCACTCTCTCTTTCTTTTTATGCCCTTCTTTCTCTGTATCTATATCTCTGTTTCTCTCTCTCTTTCTCTCTCTCTCGCTTTTATCTCTCCTCTCTCTCTCTCTCTCTCTCTCTCTCTCTCTCTAGGTTCTGCCGCAAGCACCTCGGCCGTCGCGATGTGCACTTTGCTCCTTCGGTAGCCGCCTCGGACGACAGCGAGATCGATGGCGAGAGGGACTGATGATTACGGCATAAATCGACATTCAAAAATTTAAATTTCCCGCCAATAAAATTATTCTTTAACCTTTAAGAATAGCTTTACTTCACGTAATATAGTGCATAAGAAGTCTAAAAAGTGCCATCGTGACCTCCCAATCATTTCACCTCACTAAGCACTCCAACGCCCGGTAGTATAAAAAGAATCTCATCATAATTTATGTCCTTTGATGTTTTTTTTTCATTCCCAACAATTGCTATCCTTGGTGCTTTGATGGATCTTTTTTTTTCTTTTTTTTTGTTCTTCTTTCATGTTTCCCGATAAATCTTGCACATCCTGGACTTGTCCATATTTATAGCAAGCGTCAAGACAGTAGCGAACTTGATCTCTGTTCATTGGCTGGTTGAGAGGGGATGGAGGTGTGGAGTAAGAAAAAGGGGTGGGATGAGAGGGCCTTCTGGGGGGGGGGAGGGGGTGGGGCGCGGCCAGTCAGACCCCTCATTCGGCCTTGAGCGGAAGCACGACTTCTCCAGCCTGCGCGCCAGCCTTGAAGGGCGCCTGCGGGTCGGTCTCCTCTTCGGGCACCTGGAATTTGGGTTTTATGTTGGTGTTGAAAAATTTTAAATCAATTTTTTGAACCAGTTTTCATGGTTTTTCAGGCTCAAAATGAATCGTTTTTATAATTGATTAATTAATAATTAATGACCTCTGCCCACTGCACGACGAGCTTGTCATCGTTGGGCGGGCCGGCCTTGCGGACAATGTCCAGCTTGGCCTGCGACTTGGCAGCGACGAAGCCGTAGACAGGGTGCACGCGGTAGTGCTCATTGTTGGAGGACTTGACCTGGAGAGGGAGAGAGAGGTGAGGGATGGAAAGAGTGAAGAGGAAAGGGGAGAGAGAGAGAGAGAGAGAGAGAGGAAAAAGGGCGGGAAAAAGGAGAGGGAGAAAGTGTTTCGGAGATAAATAGCCGTCTGTAAAGTTTTTTTTTTTTCAAATTTTTATTTTAGCTTAAAATTTATTTGTATTAACATTTTGTGCATTAATTCTTTTCGAAGCTAAACCTTAAAGGCGAGGCGCGACTCGGAGAGCGAGACGATCTGATGGCTCGATGCACCGCCGGCGGCAGGGAAAGCGGATGCGCCCGGCTCAATGTTCAGAGCGGCAGACATGGCGGAGATAGGGAGAGAGGGCAGAGACGCAGAGGAGCAAAGAGAGAGAGTAGAGAAGCAACCGGTGGACGGGCAGTAGAGACGAGAAGAATGATGCCGAAATGATATCATGGCGTGTTTTTATAAGTCAAATTGCTCATTTGCCTATGCATACACATGTGCGTGAGTTTTCGAAGAAACTACATTAATTTCATCATCAAAAATTAACTGTTTCCACACAAGTAATCTGTTTATTGTGTAGTTTGGTCTACTTTTATGAATATAACGTTTCAAATGAGAAGTATATCCATTAATCAAGTTTTTACCTCCGTCTAAGGGCAAAGTTCACTTTTGAAAAGGCAAATTTTTCGTAGCACTAGGAAGAGCCCAACTCATCCGAGCTCCATCTCATTCTTCGCATCAGTCAGTCAGCGCGGACGGTCGGCTCGGCAGAAAGTGGGTGCCGCTGCTTTAATGGGCTTCCATTTTTGTTGCTGCTTAATCTTGTTTTAAAGATAATTAATTAATAATAATATAGGAATGAAATAAATTGATGATGATTTATATCTTTTTAAGAGATGGATTCGTTCCTGATGTACGTTTCGCTGATCGCGTCGGCCCTCGTCGCCTATCTCGCCTACGCCAACCACGCTAGCATAAAATTTTTTTATTAAAAAATAATTAAGAATAATCAAAATACATTTATAAAAAAAATTAAAATTAATAAATTCTAATCATTAGGCACTCGAGAAGAGGCTTCAAGAGCTGGCGGGAAGGTCCTCGAGGACGCAGAGCATGGTGAGCAGCGGATCGGAAGGAGACTTAAGGAGAGAAAGAGAAAGAGATGGAGAGAGAGAGAGGGAGAGAGAAAAGATAGAGAAAGAAAGAAAGAGAGAGTGAGAGAGAGAGAGAAAGAGAGGCAGAGACAGAGACAGAGAATGAAAGAGAGAGAGAGAGAGTGAGTGAAAGCAAGAGAGAAAGGAGTGCTCGGGAAAAGAACAACCTAATCGTCTCATTGAAACTAATTGATTTAATGAAAATAGCTTGGCGGGAGATTCAAATTGAAATCTCGTGCCATTTCCAGACTCCTCTCGCCTCGCCTCCTGCGCCCGTCGCGGCGGCACCGCCCCCTCCTCCCCCACCTGCTCCCGCTCCCGCTCCCGCTCCGGCTCCTCCTCCACCGCCGCCTCCTCCTCTTGCTCAGACTCCTCCTCCTCCTGCTCCTCCTGCTTCCAAGTCCGCAAGTCGGGAGGACGCCAAGAAGCCGCACAAGCACCACTACCCGCGCGTCTCCTTCGACCTGCCTGGCGACGATGGCGAGGAGGTCTCTCTCTCTCTCTCTCTCTCTCTCTCTCTCTCTGTTTCTCTCTATCTCTATGTCCTTCTATACCTCTATCCCTCTCTCTCTACTCTCTCTCTCTCTATGGGGAAGTCTACGAGGACTTGTAAGGTCCGAGCGACCTAGGAGAGTTGGGTGGGGTTGAGCACAAAGTTTTGGCTCTGTTGCTTGCTCCCTCCTCGAACAAGGCGCGGTTTTGGCGGGAAATATAAATTTTCAAATTGTTACAGTATGTCGTGACTGTCATCAAGGACGGCGCCGTGCCGCCGAGTGCCGTGCGCCTTCATACGCCTGCGCTGCCGCAGGCAGCCCGCGTTAGTGGTGGACATTTTTAAGATTCCCGCCAAAACCAACCATTTAAATCCTAAGAAGAGGATGGAAATGATTCCATTTCATGTCAGATGGAGGTGTTCGTCGTGTACGAGGAGCCGCCGAAGAACAAGCGAAAGCATGGAAAGAAGGAGAAGAAGACGACCAAGGACCACGACAAGGTGAGGACGGAGAGAGAGAGAAAAAGAGAGAGAGAGAGAGCAAGAGAAAGAGAGCGAGACATTGATAGCAAGAGGTAGAGAGAGAGAGGGAGACCGAGAGAGAGAAAGAGAGAGAGAGAGAGAGAGAGAGAGAGAGAGAGTGAGAAGAAGGTCGTCGAAGTAGCATACCTTCTCTTTCAGCATACCCGATCGTCGAAGCAGAAGAAGGCGAGTATTGCCGTCTGATTCTCAGCTCTCTCCTCCTCCTCCTCTGTACTCTCCCCCCCCCTTCTCCTCATTCTCTTGCCCCCTTTCTCTCTCCTCTGCTGTCGTCCGTCCTGCCATCTTCCCCTTTCGATAAAAAAATGATGGTAGAGCTGTACTTGTTGTGAATTCACCCCTAAAAGGAATCGAGAATAACTGCAATAGATTTTCTTTTACATTTCCGGGTTCTATAACTAACCTTGCCAAAAGCTTTATACCGATCTTTCTTTTCCCAGGTTCTTAAACAAGCCACATCCCTTTAGCCACAACACTTTGCCATGCTTCAAAACGTACAAAAATACAGCTTTCTTTACTTGCTCAACATGACCAACACAATAACTAACCGTTATAAGACGTGAGCAATATAGTAGAGAGAGTGCTACTACCACCTAATGGTTAACAACTCGCTCTCTCATGTGAGTGAATCTCTTGGCACTGCTCTAACTAATACAACGTGTCTTGGAATACAGGTCAGGCGCGCAGAAAAAAAGATAAATATGTAAATAACAAATCTCGCCAACGAAATATAAAATGGGTACATGAGTGAAGGAGGGGGGGGTCTAATAGGGAACCGCCGTTCATTTAGAATGTGAGGTCGGTGGCTGAAGTGTGGTTGGACGGGTGGGCGGAGCCTGCAGAGGTGGACGGGTGGGCGGAGCCTACAGAGGTGGACGGGTGGGCGAAGCCTGCGCCGTCTACTGCTTCGCATCAGCGCACGCGGCAAGCGCCTCCTCACGCTCCTCCTCGAGTTCCTGAATCAGGGCAAACGTAATCGATTAGTTACTTGGAAAGGCATCTTCATTGGCCAGTGTTCCTCTTAAACTGTTGTCTCATCTCTCTCTCTCTCTCTCTCGCTCCCTCCCTATCTCTCCCTCTTTCATTCAATCTCTTTCGTTCTCTCACTCTCTCTCTTTTCCTCATCCATTCCAAACTTCCCTAACCCCACTATCTCTCTCTCTCTCTCTCTTTCTCTCTCCCCTTCTCTCTCTCCTCACTTTCCTCTGTCTCTCTCTCTCCCTCTCTCTCTCCATCTCCTCTCTCTCTCTCCTCTCTCTCTCTCTCTCTCTCTCTCTCTCTCTCTCTCTCCTCCTCACCTTGGTCGTGATGGCGATCTTGCCCTTGGCGAAGTCGTCGAGCGCCAGTCCCTGTACGATCTTCCACTCGCCTCCCTCGATCGTGACCGGGAATGAGAAGATGAGCCCCTCCGGGATGCCGTACGAGCCATCAGAGGGCACGGCCATCGAGACGAACTCGCCGGCTGCGGTGCCCTTCAAAGGTTAGGTTTAAAAACAAGATTAAAAACCAAAATAGAGCCAGCGCTCCGCGCTGGCGCCAATAATACATTTTAACGCATAGGAAACATGTCACAAAAATACTTATTAAAATGTCATAACATGTTTTCAACATTAATTGGCCCTTCCAAGATTAGGTTTAAAAACAAAAGTTGAATAATATATTTAAAAAATATACACTAAATACTATTAAACTGTCAGAACTTATTTTCTAGATTAATATTCTCAAGTAAAGTCCACTTGCTTTCGTAAATGTCTCCAGTATCCTTACTCTCTCTCTCTCCCCTCTCTCTCCATCCCTCAAACTCTCTCTCTCTCTCTTTCTCTCTCCATATCCCTCTCTCTCTCGCTCTCCCTCTGTCTCTCTCAATCCCTCCCCTTCTCTCTCTCTATCTCCCCTCTCCCTCACCTTGTACCAGTCGTGGATGTGGTCGCAGGCTGCCTTGGCTGCCGACATGGCCGACGACAGCTTGCGTCTCTCAATGATGACCGCGCCGCGCTTCTGGACGGTCTGAGAAAAATAAATTATTAAAAATTTTAATAGTTAAAAATTAATAAAAAATTTTTAAAGTTAAAAAATAATTCAAAAAGTTAAAAGCTCATAATATAATAAAATCTGTTCGGAATTTACAATAAATAGACAAACAATATCTTCTTAAATTCGCAATTCTTATTTATTTTATTTTATTTACTTATTACCTATCTGTTTATATTTCAATCTTTTATAATTAATTTATTTCATGCATTTTTCTTATCCTCCTAACCGAGATGAATTCTCCCTGCAGGTACGCATCGTCGCCTACAGCCTCATACGCGCCGACCTCAGCGCCGCCTGCAATTTAAAATAACTAAATAATTTTATTCTTTTTTTATCTTTAAACTTTAGTATTTCATCATACAAGATACAATAGCTTTTTGCACTTCACTCTCTCTCACTCGCTCTCCCTCTCTCTCTCTCTTTCTCCCTCTCTCCCTCGCTCTCCTTCTCTCTTTCTCTCTCACTCGCTCTCCCTCTCTCTCTCTCTCCCGCCACTCTCTCACTCCCCCTCTCCATCTGAAGCTCTGCTCGATCCAGATTCAACATTCACAAGAATGAATGATCTCCTCATTCTTTTTTCCTCTTACACAATCCAGGCTACAATATAATTGCCCTTCCACCGTAACCCCATTGAAAACCTGTCACGCCCTTTTCCCCGGCCAAGGAATAAGTGTCATTATCCATTCTCCTTGGGAAGGTCGGGTTGGCTAGGGGGAGGGTTTGGGCGCGGAAACCAGGACACCAAAGTTGGTTTTACCCTCGGGAAAACCAAGAAAAAAAAACTTGAGGGAATCCGCAAAATGGACAGACAGAAACGGCGCTCTTTTTATCCTTGCTCCCCCGTCGTCCGACCCTCCGTACTCCGCGACAGAACTATCGTACCCTTGGCAACCTTGGCGTGGCGTGCGTCCGGGAACTGCGTGCCCGAGTGGTTGCCCCAGATGACGACATTCTTGACAGCGCCCACCGGCACGCCAGCCTTGAGAGCAATCTGGAAGTGAGGAGGGACATTAGGGATGGAAAAGAAAGAGAGGAATAGAGAGAGCGAGTTCAAAAGAGAGAGAGAGAGAGAGAGAGAGAGAGAGAGAGAAACTCCGTATCAAAAATCACTGGATTTTTTTTTCTGAAGGATATGTAGGGCTACAACAACCCCTCAGGCGAGAATTTATTTATTTATCAAATATTAAATCTCCTCTAAACATGTTTAAATCATGTTCACATCCATATAATCCCTCTCAACCACATGTAGCCTCAAACTGGGGCCCAATACATCCACCCAGCTCGGCCTGTCGTGGTCCCTAAATGGCCCCTTCCCAAAATGCCCCAAATGGGGGGGGCCTTAAACGCCCCCAGCCCCCGTTCTCGCCAGCCCGACCTGTGCCTTGGCGCGGTTGTGGTCGAGGCGAGTCATGGCCGAGAAGTTGCGAGCGGGGATCTTGCCGGCTGCGTACTTGGCGCAAATGAAGGCGTTCGTATTCGCTGGGTTGCCCACCACAATCACCTGGAGAAAGAAGGAAAGAGAGAGAGACAGAGAGAGAAAGAGACAGAGACAGAGAGAGAGAGAGAGAGAGACAGACAGACAGAGACAGAGAGAGAGAGAAAGAGAAAGAAGGGGGATAGAGAGAGGGAGATAAACAGAAAAGGAGGGAGAGAGAAAGAAAGAGAGAGAAAAGGTTGGAAAGAAAGAGAGAGAGAGAGGGAAGAGAGAGAGAGAGAGAGAGGAGAAACTATGAGAGAGAGAGAGAAAACTCACCTTGGTGGTTGCCTTGGAAAAGTCGGCGAGTGCCTTGCCTTGCGACTTGAAGATGCGCACGTTCGCCGCGAGGAGGTCCTGGAAAGAAAGAAAGAAGATCAAGAAGTCTCACGCTTTCACATCCTTCTACTTCTTTCATCCTTCTTCACAAGACTTTACTACCCACCCGATATCAGCTTCATCGATGACCGCTTCGGTACAGTATCTCACTACCGCACACTCGTTCCATTTTCGCTTTAATATCATCATTTATTTACAGTATCCAATATTATTCCCTTACCCCTAACACCTCTCTACATTATTCCCTAACATTTGCTTGCAGTAATACTCACCATACCTCTACAGAAATAGCTCTCCCAACATCCATTCACCGTAACAACTACAAGCATCCGTCAACATTCATATAACATCATTACCTCCATCATAATACCTAACATCCCTTTAACCTAGCACTTCCTTATAGTAATCCCTGTAATGATATATATCTACTGTAACCCCCTAACACCTCTCTAGCGTTACGTTCGAACATCATGATGGCAAAATTAAAACCCACCATCTCTCTACAGTAATCCCTCTTCGGATATCCCTCTCCCGTTCCCCCTCTCCTCTAACCTTTCTCTCCATGCCCTCCTTGCGTGGCATGGCACCGACGAGGAAGGCGTAGTCAATGTTGGTGAAGGCATCCTTCTCGTTCGTCACGGCCTCGACGCCTAGGATGAGATAGGTCATTCTTACCAGGGAATGGTCAGAAACCCTGGAAACCTTTTCTCGCTCTTCCTCTTCCTCGCTTTCTTTCTCAACATTCTCTCCCTCCCACACCTCTCTCTCTCTCTCTCTGCTCTCTCTCCCTTTCCTTCTCAACCATTCCTCTTTCTTTCCTTCTCCCCCCCCCTCTCTCTCTCTCTCTCTCCCTCCACCTCTCTCTCTCTCTCTCTAACCACGCAGGTTCGCCAGAGCGCAGTCCTGCAGCTCGAACTGGACTCCCTCTAGGACGCCGGCCATCGGCGGGATGTCGAGGAGGACAAGCGTGATCGGCGTCTCCGTTCCGAAGACATCACCCTGTAGAATGAGACAAATGTTCACTTGCACCAAAATTAAGATACTTATTTCATTAAATAATTTAAACATAAATGGATTTTTTTTTGAAAAAAAAAAATATTATGCATGCTTCTTTCCAAATAAAATTAAACCACTCGAAAATATTTTTCTAATTTGTATTTTTTTTCGCTAATCACTTGCAAAGGCAATCCTGGCTTTCTCTGACTTGCATATGGGCTACTAGCAGCCTTCCCAACTGCCACAACACGAATCACTATCACAGCACTACTTCCTCCTTTATGGCCCGGCCGGCATTTTGCTTTGCTGTCAAGGGAAGCAAAACTCTCCGCGGAGTGATAGTGGAGTAAGGTAAAGCAATCGATAAATGGCTTTCATTGCTTATTTACTTCTTCGCATGTCCCTTATTAAGAGAAGCCTTGCATTGAATGCCTTATGCGACGCTCACCGTCTCTTATGCTACTTAAGCGACCTTACGTGTCCTTAACTCGCCCATCCTTAAGTCTTCTTAACTCCATCCTTAAGTATCCTTAACTCGCCCATCCTTAAGTCTCCTTAACCCGCTCCTAACCTTGGCAATCTGGAGCACGAGCGAGTAGCCAATCTGCCCGGCAGCGCCAGTGACAAGAATGCGGAGAGGAGCGGCCATCTTGGAATCGAGTACTGCAATTAATTTTTAAAAATGGATATTATTTAAAAAAAAAACTTTCCATAAACATCACCGCCCTTATAGTAATAATAACAGCAAAAGAAAAAAGGCTTATCAAGAAACATGAATATCTTTTCGACCAAATACATCGAATGCAAGCTCACTAAATAGAACAATACTAATTGAATTAAAGACCACGGGTGTCAAGCGGGACATTTTATCTAAATTTACAAAGAAGGGAAGCAGTAATCCTTTCAGGTTCGGTAGAGGGTGCTTTTCCATACAAGTGTGGCTTCTTTTATGCCACATGCTACTGAAGGCCACTCGTCAATTCCACCACTCATGAAATTGCACAGTTGTGCACACAAATGAGTTATTCTGGATAATAAAAGCGAAGTGGGAGGGGAAGAGTCGGCATATCCATCAATCGCAACCTGGGGAACATCACAAGAACGATACTGCCGAAACACGCCATCCGAATGGGGGGTTAGAGTACACAGCAGAGCACAGAGTACAAGTAAGGTGTACCAGGTGTCGTTGTCGGCCATTAGAGGAATGTTAGAGAGAGGAAGAGAGAGAGAAGAAGAGAGAGAGAAAGAGAGAGAGTGTGTGACACAGAGAGAGAAAGAGAGAGAGAGAGAGAGAGAGAGAGCAGGAGAGGAAGAGGAGAGAGTGAGAGAGAGAGAGGGAGAAAGAGAGAGGGAGAGTGTGTGTGACACAGAGAGAGAGAGAAAGAAAGAGAGAGGAAGAGGAGAGAGTGAGAGAGAGAGGGAGAAAGATAGAGAGGAATTTCGACACGCACAGAACAAAGAGCTATTCAACTGATGCAGAATAAAGCTGCATCTTACAACTTCGGAGCCTACCTTTTATCAGAACAAGATAGCGACTAATTTGCCTGCCTGCGTGACTCTTTACTTATTTCAGTGAAATCCCTGCAAAACACTGAGAGCGACTCGCTCAACTCTCTAGCATTCTAACCATAAACACAGTCGGGGTATAACCATAAACACAGTCGGGGTATTAGATGGGTACGGGGGAGACAGGGGGGGGCATAAACACACCACTCTTGAGTTGCATTTCTAACCTAAGAGAAGCAACTAAGTGAGAGGGCATGCAGTGCAACGAAAGCCACATTGACAAGTGTGGCCTGGCCTGGGAGGAGGCGAGCGGAGAGGGGGGAACGCTGCTATGCTAGAGTAGAACACAAGCGAGGAGGTGGGGTGAGAGAGAGAGAGAGAGAGAGAGAGAGAGAGGAGAGAGGAGAAGAAGCAGAGAAAGGGAGGGAGTACTGGCAGAAGAAGAGTGATAAATGAAATAGAGATAGTGAGTGAGGCAGAGAGAGAGAGAGAGAGAGAGAGAGAGAGAGAGGAGAGAGAGAATGAAAGGTGATCACGAATGTAACGTTCAAGGCGAGTGCGTGCAGAACGAGAAGGAGAGAGAGAGAGAGAGAGAGAGAGAAATAGAGAAAGAAAGTTAGAGATAGAGGCCAACGACCCCTTCACCCGCGCTCGACTCTGCCACTGGACAACACATCGATTCTCCGCCTCTGTCTCCCTCTCTCTCTCCTTCTCTCACTCTCTCTCTCCTTCTCTCACTCTCTCTCTCCTTCTCTCACTCTCTCTCTCCTTCTCTCACTCTCCTTCTCTCAATCTACCAACGTCTTCTTGCAAATCTCTACGCTACTCTCGCCTTCGCTCTATCTCTGCACACTTGTCTCCCTCAACATCTCTCCATCATACATTCTTCTTTCTTTACTCTCTCCTAATTGAGAGCCTTTCTCTGGCAGCAAAATATTTCTCCATATCAAGCGATAAGGACATGCATTGATAGGCAAACAGCATGATGGGGAGTTTAAAAAAATGAGAGGGAGAATGTCAATTTAAGAATTTATTTTAAAGAAAATAATAATAGTAGTAGTAATAATAATAATAATAAATACTACTGGTAATTGACTAGCAAACAAGTTAACATACTTATGGCAAGAAGAGAAGAACGCTTCTCTTCCTGACCATGAGTACCCTTCAAATGGAAGCCTTTCAAATAGAATGCTGCTAGTGAAATAAGTAAAGGAAGAAGAAAGAAAGGGAGACTGAGAGAGTGCGAGAAGGAGAGAGAGAGCAGAGAAGTCAGAGAGCAAGTTAGCAGAATACTGCTTGGCCCCGAAGAACAACCACGCATGTTGCAAAGCACCGAGCATCCAAAACCACTTCTCCTTTCCCAGGCAATCCCTTACATACCTCCTCCGCTCTATATCACTACAAGATATCAAGCTAATCGATAACTCATTTCCGCAAATGATCTCTATACTCTACTCGTCGGCAAAAAACTTTATTACTCACATGGGAAGAACACAATTCACAATTCCGACGAATTTTTCCGGGGTTTAGGGAGGGGGACTGGAATGCAACAGTGATGTTATTCGAGGTCAGGAAAGTAAGGAATTGACAACAGTAAACTGAATGAACAATTAGGAGTGTGAAATTCATTGGATTGTTGGTGAGGACGAGAACATAAGAGTGACAAAGTTTTGGCCATTCGACAACGATAACAACTCAGAAGGCAATATTGCGAAGCGAATTAATACAATGAAGCGGGAATGGATAAATGTGGCGATATCGCATTCATTAACACATTGAATCCTCCGAATTAATTACGCACAAAATTAAAGAGAATTAACCGAGATATTCACGTATCTCTCGCACTACTTCACAACGGAGCTGATTAGCCAAATGTCCTGAGAATTATAAAGTGTACACAAGAGGAAAAGAATTGAGCGGGAAAAAAAATAACAAAACAACAACTACCAAATCCATTACACAATCTGCGTGAGTTTGCTGCTGAGTCAATAAAACAAACGTTAGAATGTTACAGAGGCACAATTCTGTGCATGAGAATTTAACTGACATTGACAAATTTTGAAATTCTAGCCAAACTCATGAAATCGAAGCAGAGGAATGTGGCAAAGGATTGAAAGATACAAGTTTACAACGTTGGCGAACGGGGGTTGGGGGGTGGGAAATTGAAGTGGATCCAGCGTCCACTTTTGTCCAATGTTACATAAACTCGGTTAGTTACAAGAGAGAACAGTTAGATAGTCATGAAAGAGTCTTGTCAAGTGAGAACGAAAGTTGGTCTTGAAAAGAGATTGCATTTTACATCAAATGAAAGAGAAATATTGCGGGCCTTATTAATTACAGACATGGAGGGCCCCGGCAATTAAGTCTACGCAAAAAAACACGAATTTCAACAGAGATATTTAGAGGTAGAGAGAGGGAGAAAGAGAGAAAGTGTCCGATTAATCATAGCTCTCGCCCTTTTTGGCACTCTGCCAAAATGGCCAATCTCCTCCACCTTAGCGGAAATGGAAAGGGACACGGGGAGATGCGAGGCGGGAGGGGCTGTTGTTGTTGATGCTGCTGTTGTGAGGCGGTCCCTGCAGGAAGCAAGGCTCTCCACGGCGAGCACGGGGAGAGAAGATATTGAACTGCGGCGGAGGAAGGTTCTGGTGCTGCTGTTGCTGCTGATAGCTCCGATGTCCTCCTCCACCCTGGAAGCGCTGCTGTCCCTGCTGGATTCCACCGCCACCTCCTCCTCGATTCTGCTTCCACGGCGTGTTGCGGTACCTACATGAAATGTAAATCCATTTTAGCCATGCCTAAACCCATAATGTGTTGCCTTGCCTGGTGTTGGAAATCATTGAAAATCATGGACATTTCCAATTTTTATTATTCCTAATTTCTTCCATTTTCATCTTCTTTTTTGTTGTTGAATTTCTATCGGATTTTTTGGTATAATATATGAATAAATTTACAAAAAATATAAAAAAAATACTTACCCTCGCGTAGCTCTCTGCTGCTGCTGCTGATGTGGCTGTCTTCGTGGAGTGTTGAAGAGTCCTCCGCCGCCTCCTCCTCCTCCCTCGCTGCCAGTAGACACGTCCAGATGGAGATGAGATGAGGAGTGCTGAGAGCCACGGCTCAGGCTGAGGCTGACACCGCCGCTGCGCTGGCTTTCACTTCCTCCATTGAACGAGTTGCTGCGATCGACCGGCATCATATTCAGCATCTCCAGAATCTTCTTGCCAGAAGAGTACCTAAAATTGCGTTCTCTCATTATTGTTCACCCTTTAACAGAAATCACTCAAGTTCTACTTAAGATTTAAAGTTAAATATTTCTGTGCTCCTAAAAAGAAAAGAAATCGCTTCCGCACTCTTGATATCCGTTAGTTTTCGGGCGTCATAGGGTAATTTAAAATCGGATCTTTTTCTTCAACAAATTGCACCAAAAAGTGAGTGGGAAGGTGCCTATTTAGGCCTAAACACAGGGTGAGTGCTCTGAATCGGACCTGCCTTTTTTACCCTGGGGATTGGCACACGATGAGCTCCTTTAATGGTCGGGAGAGTGGTTGGATATTGACCCCGTCCCCCCCCCCCCATTTTCCTCACCTCGCCAGATGCGCCGAGTGTTTGCTGATGCGCTGTTGAAGGCGTGCGAGCCAAGCGTTGCGGAGGCCCTCATCGGCCTACAAGAAACTTCATTTGTTTTGCTTTTTTTCTTCTGAATACTATTTAAAAGGTATTTAGTTAAGATTAGAATTTTTATTTATAGGAAATGTTTCCTTCAATAATATCATTAAATGACCTGGCTGGTGGACGACTTGCAAATATTGATCATGCATTGTATGACGTAGTTGCCATACTGATGGAGAAGCAGAATGTCCAGGGCATCCTTGTGAGTTTCCCTGCAATTGAGAGAACATCTGCATAGAGTATAGCGAACTGCTTGAGTAGTAGTGAAGAGAGAGGGAGAGGGGGGAGAGAGAGAGAGAGCGGGAGAGATAGAGAACTAATTACAAGGAGACAGTATGTTCGGGTGCGAGAGAGAGAGAGAGAGAGAGAAACTTACGGATGCGGAACGTAGCCGTCGAATATCTCGTTCATGATCTCCTTGAGCAGCACCGGTGGCGCATTCTCCATCGCCTTCTCCACCACGTGCGACGCGTACTTCTCTTGCCCCATCGACAGCAGATGGCAGCTGCAAGGCTCGAGAGATAAACGTTTTATTTATTCATATTTTTTTCTATATTAAATTCTGTAAGATAAAAGATTTCATTTGTTTATATTTTACCTATATTAAAAACTGTGGATAAACTGTCTTTGTATTTTTTCTATATTAAATTCAGTAGTTAAAAGATTTTTTTTTTTATATTTTTTTTCCTATATTAAATACTGTAGAAAAGCAGTGTTTATATTTTTTTCTATATTAAATATATTATATTCTGTAGATAAAGATTTTTTTTTACTTTTTATATATCAAATACCGTAGATACAGTATTTTTTCTATTTTAAATATTGTAGATAAAATTGGTGTTTTAAAACCAGGGTTTTATGAGGGATTGGGGCCCATTAGAAAGGTGGAGTTGGGAGGGGAATGCTAATAAGATGCATTTCTCGACGTACAGCAGGCAGTTCTCGATTATCTTGTCTCTGTAGACTGCCAAGTCTCGAGACGTCAGGACATGCTGGACCACGTAGTTGGCGTACCTAAACTCTCATTACTTTCCTTGACAGTATTGATCGGCTCAAATTTTACCCAATTAATAATGTAATCTTTTGAAATCTATTTGTTTATTGGCTAAATTTCTATTCATTGAAATCCGTCATTATCCCAAGATATTATTCAATTTCTTACCTCATGCTAATTTTTTTACCTCCTTTTATTATTTAAATAATTAATTAATTATCCCCCCCCCCTCCCAACTGACTCGTTCATAGAGAACTTCTCGCATGCACCCATCAGTTTGTCCATGGTCATTGAGAGGAGACGGTGGCGTTCCATTCGGTTGCCACTCTGTAAGAAGGCGAATGATAACTTTTTTCTGGAAAGAACAATCCTCCTGTTTTCGTTTCTCCAATATTACAATTAATAGTATGAAAACATGGCTCTTTCACACAGCAGCGCGGGTTGCATTGTTCGGTAAATATAGAATAGGATGAGGGTGAAATAAAAGTCAGTAGAAAGTTGGGTTAAGTGGTTTGACCCACTAGAACCCGGCTGGGGAATGTAATGGACATTGTTGATCTATCTTGGATGGCTACATGGTAGCTCCAAAATCAGATGGGTGTCCGGGTTCAATTGCCAGTACCATTTCATCAACACACTGGGATGAAAACCGGTTGGGTTTGGCCATCATTTCTCCCAAGCATGGTTCTAACCGATTCCATTGCCACTGCGCCGCCGTGGCAGTGGTTGCTGCTGCCTGGCGGGCTGGAGAGCAGTTCGATGGCCAGCTGAATGACGCGGCAACCGTACTTGTTCTCGACCGTCTCGACAAAGGAAGGTCCGACCAGAAGAGAGTCCATGATGAAGTGCCACTCGGACAGAGGAAGCACGTTCAGTATCTGAAAAGGAAGAGAGAGAGAGAGAGAGAGAGAGAGAGAGAGAGAGAGAGAGAGAGAGAGAGAATCAATCACAGCAGAAGCAGTGCTATCTTGGTTATTTTGGCCAGCCAAGTACGCACATGTGACATGGCACAGAGAAAGAGGGATGATGCATGAGGAATGGTGGGTCGGATTGTTATAATACTTGAAAAACAGATACTATTTAAAACTACCGCCGTATCTCAGTCTACTAGCACCTCACAAATACCAAATTTTTTTAAAGATATTACTGTGTATAGGCAAACCACCGGTGTGCCTAGTTAAGTGAATCTTCGCAATAATCAAGACTCTTCTTGTTTCACGTCAGTGTGCCATGCCAAGGGGTGTTGGTTGGGAGGGCCCAATGGAAAACGGTGATAGGCAGGGGGGGGGTTGGAAGGCCCCAAAAGAGAATGGTTAGGGTACCTTCTGGACGACGTGGTTAGCGTTCTGGTCCGTGCACATCGCCACAAGGTCCTTGCCCTTGAGCTCGCGCACGAGCGACAAGCGGAGCCGATCAGGGAAATACTAAAACTTTGGGATTACTTTACTCAATAGACATAATACTACAACTTTGGAATTACTTTACTCAATAGACAGAATACTACAACTTTGGGATTACTTTACTTAATAGACATATTTCTTCTTATTAGTATTATTATTAGTGTAATATCGCATAATATTTCCAAAAACTAGATTATGTAACTAGCATTATATTTTTTTCAAAATTAATACTTTATGGTCAACGTTAAAAAATGCAAAATATAAAACACCTCAACCACCGGTAGGCATTTTTGGTATCATAATAGAGAAGAAACAAGAAGCCCACACCTCAACGATCTTCTGGACGACTCGGCATGAGTAGCGATTCATGCAGAGCCCATATACGCTACCTCGAATGTACTCGGACAGCAGATGCTGAAAGCATGGCAATAAACAACACTGTAGATATCACAGAAGATTAGTGTGGATAAGGAGGAGGTATTTTGGGCGGAAAAGAGGATGGCTTATGTTTCTGCCTAGTTGCTCCTTAAAAAGATGGGGATTGGGGAAGTCTTTTTTCTTCCTCTTGCTGAAAGAATAAAAGAGACTTATATAAAAAATATGCGCATCCTAATTGTAAAAGCAGGAGGCAAGGAATATGCAATGTTCTTCTTTCCTTTCGAGAAGAGATACTTTCTGTTAATGGAACTCTCGGACAAATAAACATGCAATCAAGGATCCGACGTTTTTGCTCAAATTAAGAGATCCCCAAAGCAGAGCTGAAATAGGTCTGACCAATGACAGGGTTGTAACCCCCCGGGCCGTTCACCCGGAACACTTTGTAACTCTCCGGGATGGACATTTTTCACCTTATAACCCCCCGGGTTTATCCATTTTTTCACATTGTAACCCCCGGTCAAAGTTCAGAGACAGGCACTGTTTTAGCACTGCCCCAAAGTAAAGCCTTCTTCACCTTTTCCTGCTCAGTCGCGTTCTCGGCGAGCTTCTGGGCGAAAAAGTTCGCGAATACGTCCTTGCTCATATCCTGCGAAAAAAAAAGAGTTATCTAGCTTAGTCGTCCATTATTTTGTTGTTTTTTTTTCGGGAAGAATATGTTCGAATTTATGGATCTATAATAATAACAATCGATAGCTTTAATTTAAACAATTTTTTTTCTAGCAACTTTGAACTTACTGCTAATTGTGTGTACTATTCGCTAATATGCTTACTATTGCAAGTCAAATTATTACTTTTTGGGCGCTATCCTGCTTGGGATGCGCGAAAGTTTTTCACCAATTCTTAAAGCAAAATTAATAGAATCATTACTCACACAAAAAAGCTTCTCTTTAGCGATGACTTCGCCGTAGACGACTTTCCGAATCTCGGTGCCTTCTTCTGGGAAGTGCTGCTGGAGGTAACTGAAAGAACAGAGAGGCCTATTATCTATAAAAATTATAAATTCTATTTAACCAAATGGATATCAATGACAATTATTATCGTTTCAACATCTCAGCAACAATGAACTGTGTTCGCCGTCCATCGCTAATTCATCGCTGGGGTTTTGGGCGGTACATTTCCGCAAAAGCTTTCCATGCCTTTTCATATAGTCCTCTTTTTTCCTGACCATGTGCTCATCCATAAAAATAGAGCATCAGCATTAAGCATCATATTGATAATGACCATCCCCACACGTACGTGCAGCCCGTGCGGTCCTTGACAAAGTCCTCGAAGAAGCCCTCCTTGACGATCTGCTCGAATGAGAAGATGATCGAGCCGTTCGACGGGTCGATAGTGATCGGCGGAAGCAGCTTGAGGGGCTGAATGCTGGAAAAGAAAGAGTTAGAGAGAAAGAGAGTGTGTGTGTGGGAGAAAGAGAGAGAGAGAGAGAGAGAGAAGGAGAGAGAGAGAGAGAGAGAGAGAGAGAGAGAAGGAGAGAGAGAAAGAGTGACAGAGTCAGAGAAAGAGAATTCCAGTAAGCAATCAAAAACCACTCGACTAAATTCTGCTTTAAATTAAAAGATCCGCATTCATCTTACGATCAGAAGACTTCTTGGCTAAATTCCATTCTAAAAAAATCGTTGGATTTTTTTTTAATCCGTTTTCCTTATCAGGTTAGCAACAACAACAAACAAATTGCGTTAGCCTTTCCAAAGAACAAATGGAAAATGGCCACTCTTAGGAACACTCTGACCATGGCATAAAAAAGGCAATGATAGGCCACTTTGGCACTCTACTCAGGCTTCTTCTTCCACCGAATGAGAACAAACTCACGGAGAGCTGGATGGCCGAGTGGAGGAGAGAACAACGGGCGGGGGGACGATGGCCGTGCGGCGGCCTTCGTAGACGAAGGCTTCATGACGGTCCAGCTCCAGACGGCTTCCCATCATGACCATGGCTGCGAGTGCGAGGAGGCGAGGAAGCTGTAGCTCTGGATATGCGATTAGCTAAAAAAGAGCAACATTTGGGAAATCTTCATGGAAAAAAAGATATAAAACCGCCAAGGAATTGCGAATTACGGCATCTAAACAAGGCGACATTTGGGTAATCTTCATGGTGACCGATATAAAACCACTAAGGAAGTGCGAAATACGGCATCTAAACAAGCCAACATTTGGGTAATCTTCATGGTGAAAAGATATAAAACCGCAAAGGAATTGCGAATTACGGCATCTGAACAAGCCAACATTTGGGTAATCTTCATGGTGAAAAGATATAAAATCTCCAAGGAATTGCGAAATACGGCGCGATTTCAAGAAAATAAGGAGTTAACAGGTACAGTAAAGCATTTTTGCCACGGCAAATGACTGCATTAAAAAGAGGGAATCGCGAACAAGCAGCAGAAGAGCGAAGGCCAATATCAACAGTATGAACTGCTGCAAGGTACAAGGTCATTTGACAGCTGAAGAAGGGGTCAGCACACGAGTTTTAGCATCTTACAAGGGGCAGACGGCGATTAAACAGCAAAAAGGTGAGTTTGTAAAGAATATACTGAGGAAATACGACAAAAAACAATAAATAATCAATATAATAAAGCAATTAACACGACAAACATACAATTTCCCAAAAAAAATTAATGCGAATTTCGCGTGTTTCACTCCTAGCGCGATTTCACTAAACAGCGTAACATGACACTAAACAACGTAATGCGGAATTATTATCGTGCGAACTGTTTAAATACCTTGTTTAAGGGGTTTTTCGTTTGTGATCTGTTTTATTTGTTTGTTATCGCCGTATTTGCTTCTTTAATTATTACAGTGACTTCTATTAACCGATGCCTTCATAATACTGATCGTGAGAGTAGATATGAACTTCGCTCTTCTAATACAATCTACATGAAAATAACAATAAGAATAAATGCACCACAATTTTTTGACCTCTGCTTATTAGGAATATTTCTTCCTTTCGAGAAAAGGAAAAGATTGTTGATGGGTGAATCAAGAAATTAAAAGTTTTTTTTCTGTTTGTTCTTGCAAACAACAACTATGCTTATGTATTAGCATTATTCATGCCATTACAGCTCGTCTTTGGCTTGTCTCGTTTTAACCTTGCGAGATTCGTCTGACTAGTAACCAATCAGACGCGAACTTCCGTGTGTCGGCTAAAGAAAATAATGATGGAGAGAGAGAGTGACAGAGAGAGAGAAAGAGAGAGAGAGAGAAAGAGAGAGAGAAAGAGAGAGAGGGGGAGAGAGAGAGAGAGAGAGAGAGAAAGACAGAGAGAGAGATAAAGAAAGAGAAAGAGGATATAATTTTCTAGCTGAGAAAGAGTAGTGTAGCAAAACAAAAACGTGAAAATGTCCGGTGTATGAGAGGGGTCATTGCAGTTTACAATGTGGTAGACGGAACAGAAAGCTGCCTCTCAGCAGGGATAGAATGAAGTAGAGAGATAGAACGAGAGAGGGGGAGAGAGAGGGAGAGAAAGTGAGAGTGAGAGAGAGGGAGAGAGAGAGAAGGAGGGAGTGAAAGAGAGATAGAGAGGACGAGACTGCGAGAGAGAGAGAGAGAGAGGTAGTCAGAAAAAGGGGCGAGAAGGATGTGAAGGGAATGGCTTTGCCTCAGGCACAAGCGATCAGAGGAAGGCAGACTTCTCGCATCCCGAAGCGTAGGCGGAGAAGAGCCTTGGCAGAAGAGACGGAGTAAGCAAGGGAGGGAGTTGATGGTAGAGAGAGAGAAAGAGAGGCAAAAGAGAGATAGAGAGTGAGAGAGAGAGAACAAGAGAGTCTGAGATGAGTAGCAAAGTAGAGAAGTAAAAGAAGAAGCCTCGCTATCCATTGAATGTTTTCTCCGACAGTTGAGAGAGGCATCGATGGAGAACTTCTCTGCACCTGTTCATTCTCATCTACTTTCCATTAGCTTTTTTTCTGTTTTTAAATAATTAAGTATTTTTTAATCATTTTATAATCATACTTTAATTTGATATAATAATATTCATGAATTACTTAACTATGAAAGCTTTTAATATAATATTCACTCATCTGGTAGACTTCTCTGCCTCTCTTGAAACCTCACTTTTTTAAAGCATCGTTGATGAGGAAAGAGATCGCTTCAATCCGCTCAATGTTCTATGCACGCTGATCCTCTTGCAGCTCGATACTGCTCGGTCTCTCGCTTTTTGCACCTTCCTCTCTCTCTCTCTCTCTCTCTCTCTCTCTCTCTGTACCTCTCGCGCCCGATCTCTCTCTCTTTCGCTCTCTCTCTCTCTCTCTTTCTCTCTCTCTTTTACATCCGTCCGTCGCTCTATTCTTCGCTCTGCTTTGCTCTCACCACCTTCCTCAATCGCGCTGCCTCTTTCGCCTCTCCGTAATCTCTCTCTCTCTCTCTCTCTCTCTCTCTCTCTCTCTCTCTCTCTCTTCGCCCCTGGCCTACCCTCGGGCGTTGTAAGAGATCCTCTCTGGTCGAATGCTCCTGAATGTTTCCGATCTGCGCAAGTCTTAAGAACACCATATTGATTTTATGCAAATATTATTAATCCGTAGATTAAAGGAGCTTCATGTAAATTTTCCTGGCTGTTGTCGCTTTAAAAGAGACAAAAACTCGCATTTGAATTCGCTCCTCTTTGCCTGATAGAGAGAGAGAGAGAGAGAGAGAGAGAGAGAGAGAGAGACGGAAAGCAAAATCCAACTAGATCGCAGTAGACTTGTGTGATCCTTTAATAGCATTGAATATTTCATCAATTTTTTTTCCGTTCTGTCGCATTTACCATTCATTTTCTTTGAATTTTTTTTCATTTATAGTTTGAAATGGTCTACTTATTTATTTTATTAAAAATTTGTTAACGTAAAATGCGTTTCCTGATTGATTGCTCTCACTCCCCGTAATATTTTTAATAAAACGCACACCTTCTTTCCAGTTCCTTTTTCTTCACCTTTGAAACATTTTAGCGGGTGGTTGCTTTTTTCGCTTTCCTAGCACACTCATTTACTTTGAGGAGGAGTATCCCATTCATTCACATCCAAAACATGAATACATGCTCCTTTTCACTATATCTCAGAGTCGGACATCGCCAGTTTCGCCTGGGCACTTTTTTATGCTTGACAGATTTTACAATTAGAGTTACAACTTTGTATATTTGCAAAGAAAATGTGAATTAAACTTTATTTCTCTCTCTCTCTAACTCTCTATCCCTCTCTCCCCTTTTCTCTCTCGCTCTCTCCTTCCCCCCTCTCTGTCTCCCTCTCACTCTCTCTCTCCCTCTCTCTCCCTCTCTCTCTCTCTCTCTCTCTCGCTCTGTCTATGTTCAACTCGAGTCATCTTTCGTCTTGGCATCCAATTGCATATATGCATGTATAAAATATATACATGTATGTATATATCGATTTGTATATCGACCAGAATGATCTGTTTAAAATGTCTGCCTTATTAAAGTTAATATGTTCTCATTTTGGCACTTCAAAAGAAACAGATGGCATCACAAAGCTGAGATCAATAGAGAGAATGAGAGAGAGAGAGGAAAGAGAGAGAAATAGATTGAGTGAGTGTGTGTGTGTGAGAGAGAGCAAGAGAGATACAGAGAGAGACAGAGATCGAGAGAGAGGGAGATAGCGTGAGAGAAAACGAGAGAGAGAGAGAGAGAGAGAGAGTGAGATAGATAGAGAGACCTCTCATTATTTGGATTTCTATGGCGCGCAAAGGGATATTCCGCTGATCCCGTCGTGTGTAGTAGCTGTTGTGGAGTAGTAGCCTAATCACTCAATATGCAGTCAACCTCACTCCTCTATCTATATTTCTCTCTCTCTCTCTCTGTGTCTAGTTTTCTCTTCATATCTCTCTCGCTCTATCTTTCACTCTCTCTCTCTTTCTTTCTCTCTCTCTCTCTAGTTTTATCTTTCTACCTCTCTCGCTCTCTCTATCTTTCACTCTCTCTCTCTCTCCCTTTCGCTCTTTCTATCTTTCTCCATGTCTTTCTCTTACTTCAATCGCTCATTCTTGCACCACTTTTTTTTCTTTCTTGTCTCCTCGCACCTTGTATCTCTTGATAGAGGAAATCTCTCTCGCTGAACTTCGAATTCCTTGCTATCTCTCTCTCTCTCTCTACTTCTCTATATCTCTCTGTCTCTCTCCTTCTCTCGCTCTCTTGATCTCTCTCCCTCTCTCTCTCTCTCTTAATCACTCTCCTCCTCTCTCTCTCTCTCTCTCTGATTTGTTTGTGCTTTCCCATGGCGTAAGAGCGTGTTGGTGCAGCAGAGTAGACCCCTCGACCACTCCTCAACTTCAAGAGCTCCCGAAGTGCGCAGCCAACACCGGTGGGCGGTTGACTGGACTGTGTCTGTCGCATCTCGCTCTCTCTCTCTCTCTCCCTCTCTCTTTCTCTCTCTCTATCTCTCTATTTCTTTATTTCTCTTTCGCTCCTTTCTCTCTCTCTCTCTCACTCTCTCTCTTTCTCTCTCTCTCTATCTCTCTATTTCTCTATTTCTCTTTCGCTCCTTTCTCTCTCTCTCTCTCCCTCTCTCTCTCTCTTTCTCTCTTTATTCTCTCTATACGTCTCAGTCTTTCACTCGTTCACTCGCTCTCTGTCACTCTCTTTCTCTTTCTCTCTCTCTCTCTATCTCTCTCTATATCTCTCCCTCCCGAAATCTCTTCACCGCAAAAAGGAAAGATGAATGATAAAGGCTATCGACCTCTTGTGAGATGACAAAAGCCGCTAGGCCGAAGTGGAATCCGCGCGCCTTTTAGAACGTTTTTTCTCTTTTTTTCTCTCTCTCTCTCAATATGTACACAATTTTTTTATTCTCTTTATTTATAAGTCCTTTTTTAGTCCATCCTTCCAGTCGCTAATTCACATACTGAGTTATAAATAATTTTAATGTCTACAATCTTATTTTACATGATAATGACTTGTTCCCTGCACCTTGACATTGTTCTGACTTGTCATGCATGTCGTAACAGTATTGATTGATACAAATTTGTTAATACCTCTATTTATTTGTTTATTTATTTATTCAATACATCATTAAGATGTGTGTATTGGTTGGAAAGCGTCGGCAGGAACGACTTTCGACGGATGTTTATTTCTACATTCGACTCGCACCCTATCTCACCTAACTACATATTTCGTTAATTAATAAATAAAAAACTATTTTTGTGCTTTTAAAAACGAGAGAATAATTACTATGTTCTTTTCCAGCCTTTTGCTAGAACACTTGGCTAGAATCGCCGCGTTTTTTTTTTATTTGTGAGGTTTCGACTTTTTTTAAATTGTTTTATTTTTCATATTCGCCATGCTCACTCTCTCCTGTTTTCCTCCTCATGGAATTCAGTTTTAATGGTTTGAAAAAAATTATACTTTCGAAACTAACCATAAACATGTAATTTTTTGCGTTTAGTTTTTACAGTCGTAAGTGCATTATTTAAACAAACTACAATTTGAAAAGACCGATCAATGCTGATTTTCTCAATTTATTTCTATCGCTCATTGCTTTCTACATATACACATATGTTTTATCTCACACACTCTCTCTCTCTCTCTCTCGCTCTCTCTTTCACTCCCTTTTCTCTTCTTTTGCCCTTTCCCCTCTTTCTGTCTCTGCCTTTCTCTCTCTCCGTCTCCCTCTCTCTCTCTCTCTCTCTCTCTCTCTCTCTCTCTTTCATTCCGTTTCCCTCTTTCTTCTGCCCGCCGTTCATTCTTTCTCTCTATCTCTCTCTCTGTCTCTCTCTCTCTCTATCACTCTGTCTCTCTCTCCCTCTGTCTCTCTCTCTCTATCTCTCTGTCTCTATCTCTCTATGTCTCTCTCTCTCTCTCTCTCTCTGCTTTAGGTAACACCTTCCGGCTCTCTCCCATCTGCTACAGTAGCCGGGTCGAACACGAGATACCGTAGCCTTCTCGGACACCGCCCTCGCCGACCCCTTCCGTCATGCCGTTCCAGCGGCCGCGTGGCGAGCGTGCCGAGAATCAGAGCGCGCCCAACTTCATCAGGGTTAGCGAGGAGAGGGAGAGAGAGAGAGAGAGAGAGAGAGAGAGAGAGAAAGAGAGAAAGAGAAAAAAGAGAAAGAGAGCGAGAGAGAGAGAAAGAAAGAGTGAGGGAGACAGAAAGAGAAAGGGAGAGAGAGTAAGATAGAGAGAGAGAGAGAGGGAGAGAGAGAGAGAAAGGGAAAGAGAGAGAGAGAGACAGAGAGTAAGAGAGAAAGTAAATAGGAGAGCATGAGAGACAAGGAGAAAGGCAGAGTCAGAAAGACAGAAAAAAAATTCTAGGTTCTAGAAATTTTATTCCTCTTTTCGTTATCTCTTTTGTACATCTTGAATAATACCGAGAAAAAACTTTAAAAAAGCCGCGTCCGATAATCGGCGGGTTTTTCTCCTCCAGCCGCTAAATGACAAGCGCGCAGTTGTCGGCGAGCGCACCGCGCTCGAGTGCCAGCTCTCCGGGCATCCGGAGCCGGTCGTCAAGTGGCTCAAGGACGGCCACAACGTCAATCTGTGTCCCGACTATGAGGCGAGAGTCAATGAAAATGCTTCACTTCATCAAAGATTCAAACGAATTGGCTACAAAGGCCTGAAAAAGAATAGAATGGACAATTTTATATTTTCATTAAGGAGAATAATAAGTAGCTATGTACTATGTAGAATTAATCTCAAGTTTGAAGAGACACTTCTTCAATGTAAAAAATTTTTTTATTAAGGATTAAATTTGAATTGCATGAGCCTGTAAGATACACTATATTTGTGCTGTCACATCGGCAAATCTCATATAGAATTTAAAAAAAATACATAAATAATGTAGTCACGAAACAAGCCTTTTATGCACAGATTGTCCAAGAAGGCAACCGACATCGCTTGATCATCCCCGCTGTCATGGGTGCTGACAGCGGAAGGTATCCTTCACTTTTGTTTACTCTTTCAAAGAACAACAATTGTAGCATTACTATATAACAAGTTGTAACAAGTTGTTGAACATTTTCATTTAAAGGTACATAGAATGTCTATATACATTATAATTACATGTTATAGCATGCAGAGTTTCATGTGCATATGTTCAAACATAAATATTTTGTGATATTTCTATGCTCATCTTTTTTTCTCTCTCACTAGATTCACGGCACAGGCCCTGAACCCGGCCGGGAGCGCCCAGTCGACTTGCATTCTCATTGTGGCGCCCGCACCGACGCCAGTGCCTGGCACCAAAAGTGTCGCGTACGGTTTCTGTCCTTTATTGACTACGCCCTTTTCAATAGCCACGCCCCCTTTTAAGCCACGCCCAAATTTAAGCCACGCCCCCAAACTTTTAGCGATTCCCCGGCCCCGCCCCAAACACCGGTCGGCCCATCTGCACCCATCTTTCTCAAGGAGCTCAAGCATGCGCCGCTCAAGCCGGGCGCTCTTCTTGTGCTCGAGGTAATCTTTGCGAAATACAGAGAGGGGGGTTGAGATTTTTATTTATTTATTTATTAATACATCATATAGATGTGACGACACAAGAAAAATTCAATAGAGAGAGAGAGAGAGAGAGAGAGAGAGCGAGAGAGATTAAGAAATATGGAGAGAAACGAACGAGCTAGAGAAAGAGAGAGAGAGAGGGAGAGAGAGAGAGAGAGAGATTAAGACATATGGAGAGTAACGAAAGAGCGAGAGAAAGAGAGAGAGAGAGAGAGAGAGAGAGAGAGAGAGAGAGAGATTAAGACATATGGAGAGTAACGAAAGAAAGAGAGATAGAGAGTGAACTACGGAGAAACAGACAACTTGAGAGAGCAGCATAGAGAGAAATAGAGTGAGAGACAGGCAGACAGACAGAGACAGATAGAGAATATGGGTCAATACAGGCTCGCGTTGCTGGAATGCCGGTGCCAACAGTCGAGTGGCTTAAGAACGGCCAGCCGCTGCAGAACTACCGGTACATCCTTCTTTATGATCTTCTTTTTTTCTGCAAATATTTTTTTTTGCTAAAACATTAACAATAAGCTATAAAGAAGTGAAAATGTGAAAGGTAGAAAAATTTCTTGTCGGGACACAAGTACGGTATGATTTGAAAAAAAATAACTTTTAGCGCCAAATGCACGCATGACGCCTCTTCGGGCATTGTGCATCTGACGATTCCGCAAATGTTCGCTGACGACGTCGGCGAGTACGCGTGCCGTGCGGTCAATGTGCATGGCGACGCCGTCACGACGGCGCAGGTATACGGTGGTACTAAAATTAGAGACTCGCTCAATTACGGCGGTGACACTAATCTTAGATATTCTTGCTTACGGTCTTAAGGTAAGTATACGGTGGCACTAATATTCGAAACCCTCTAAATTACGCGTTAGCACTACATTGGAAACTCTCTAAATTACGGTGACACTAATGTAATCGATATTCTCTGACGCACTGCGCCATAAATATTAAAAACTCTCTGAATTACTGTCACTCTCTGAATTACTGTAACTCTCTGAATTACTGTAACTCTCTGAATTACTGTAACTCTCTGAATTACTGTAACTCTCTGAATTACTGTAACTCTCTGAATTACTGTATTCCAGCTCTTACCTCGCGAACAATACGAGCGTTGGTTCAGCGACGAGAAGACGCGACTGACGAGAGACAGGTGCGTGCGTGCGCAGTTGTCGGGATGGCCAAAACAAGGCCCTGTCCGGCGGTCGGACCCCGCCTCCCACCCCCCCCCCCCAGCCTCGTTTTGGGCCGGGTAGAGCCTTTTGAAAATATTAAGTCGGGCTGCTCTCGAGTTCTGTGTAAGAATTTTAAGAAAGCTCCAACATTGCATCAATAACACTTTTTTATTTTTATTTTCTTCATTGTACTTTCAGTTATTGAATCATACTAAATATATGATATTATGAACTAACATACAAAAAGTTTTATGTTAGTTCATAATATTCTTCCCTTCTAGAAAGGCACAGATGACTGGCGGGCAGCAGCAGCAGCAGCAGCAGCCACGTCCACTTGGGCATCTCCAGGCAGCGCATGCACAGCGACTCACGCAGAGCGACGTCGAGACTGTCTGTGCCTCTCTCTCACTCCGGCTCTATATCTCACTCTCATTCTCGCTCTCTATCTCACTATCTCACTCTCTCTCAACGGTCTCTCTCTCTCTCTCTCTCTCTCTCTCAAAAGTTTTCCTGTTTTTAAGGAGGCAAAGTTTGAGAAAGAGAGATATAATAACCCCTATAAAATATTCTCCTCTTAGTCCTGGACGATGTCGGAGACGGAGACTGAGCCTGAGCTCATGGAGCGCAGTGGCGACATGAGCGGCAGTGGATTCAGCGGAACGGCACAGGGTGTCAAGGTTGGTGGCTGTGCACTTGAATGGCAGAGAAAAGAGGGAGAGAGAGAGAGAGAGAGAGAGGATGAGAGAAAGAGAGAGAGACAGAGAGAGAGAGGGGATGAGGGAAAGAGAGAGAGAGAGAGAGAGAGAGAGAGAGAGAGAGGATGAGAGAAAGAGAGAGAGAGACAGAGAGAGAGAGGGGATGAGGGAAAGAGAGAGAGAGAGAGAGAGAGGGGATGAGGGAAAGAGAGAGAGAGAGAGAGAGAGAGAGAGAGAGAGAGGATGAGGGAGAGAGAGAGAGAGAGAGAGAGAGAGAAGAGATTGAAAAGGAAGAATAATCGAGAGAACGCGGAATACAGAGATCATGAGAGAAAGACAAGGGAGAAATCAGAGATAAGAGAGAAAGAGCAGAGAAAAAAAAACTAGCTTGGAGGCATCACAGGTGATTGAGATAGAGAAAATACAGCAAAATGCCGGGAAATCGCATATAATGAGATTGAAACTGGGATTAGAACGCTCAACCGTCTCGGGATCAATCTTATTCTTCGCTCTGTCCATTTATAAGTAGACATGCTACTAAAACCACCGGGTTGCTGATAGAGCATGATATAATTATATTTGAATTCTCTTTTTTGCACTTTAAATTAAGTATTCTTGGAATAAAATGATTGAAAAACTATTTTAAGCAAATTTTTTCAAAAATATTTTTAAAAGAATTAAATAAAATGGTTAATTAATTAATTAATTTATTTATTAAAATTCAGCCAGTTGTGCGCCAGCCGCTCAGAGGCCTTCGCCTAACCGAAGGAACCGACGCCATCCTGCAGGCCAATGTCATCGGAAGTCCGAAACCGCAGGTTTTTTTTTCTTCTTTTGAATTAAGAATAGAAACACAAATCAAATTTTAGAACAATTTATAATTTATGTATTCTAGAGTTACAGAAGCACAAAATGTAATAGATGGAAATCAGTATTTAATTACTGTTCTTTTAAATCTAATACTTGATGTATTTATTATATTTGAGAATATTTGCTAGATTTATTGGCTCAAAAATGGCGTACCTCTCCAACCGTCCGGACCACGCATGCAGATGTCTTATAAGGTATTTTTTATACATTATTTCTGCGCATTTATTTAATATCGTATACGTAAAGTTGCTATTTTCATTTCAATGTGACTGCATGGATATAAAGAAAATAGCGCTGTGTTTTTTTGCGAGAAAGTGAAGAAGAGGGGGGAGAAAGGGAGGGGTGGGGGAGATTCTATCCAGGACATGGTTTGATTGATTTGATTTATTTACGTGCTGCTGCCACGTGTTAATGAATGAAGGTATGTGTATGAGTGATAAAGCAATGCATGATATGGTATACATGAGAAGATACAGTACAGTATATATGGGCTGTTGTAATGGGGTCGCAGATGGGGAGGAGAGGGAGGAGGGAGATGAGTGCTTGGCCAAGCTGTTGAATGCTTTCGCGGATCTGATGAAAAACGAATGGTTACGAACGGAGGAGCGAGTGGACGTTTAAGCAAGGAGGAAGGAAAGGCCGCGAGTACGTGAGTTACGAAAATGGAAATAATGGGGAACGCGATCAGAGATGCGCCTGTGGCCAAATACAAGACGACGCGCAAGTGTAAAATCAGATTGTTGTCTACGAGATAAGTGAGAGGGGAGGGAGAGAGCATTGTTACGGGTAGCAGGGTTAGGAATATCAGCGCGATTGCTGTAACCAAAACAACGGCGGTAAATAAAACGGGTAACATAGTTCTGGATGCGTTCTAGACGAAGCATATCTTTCTTGAGCCGGGGAGAAAAGACAATGGAGGAGGATTCGAGCAAAGGGCGAATATACAGTGTATAAGCGGAAACAAGGGCGTCCTTGTATTTGGAACGGAGGGAGCGGATGATGGGGTGATATTTGCTTATAGCCTTGTTAGCAAGATGCGAGCAGTGGGATGAAAAGGAAAGAGAAGAGTCAATAATAATGCCGAGATCTCGGATGCTGTCTACTGGGGTAAGGGGAGCGCCGTTAAGGTGGTAAGGTAGCTTGGGGTTGGATTTGCCTAAATGGAGGACGGAACACTTGAGGGGGGTGAGGGGGAGTTGCCATTTGTTGGCCCAGGATGCAACTTCGTCAATGGCCGCCTGAAGGGGAGCATTAGAAGAAGACTTAGTAAATGAGCGAAAAATCTTAAGATCGTCAGCGAAAAAACTAGAATGTACATCATGTGAAGAGATAAGAGAATGAAGGTCGCTAGTAAATAGGATAAAAAGGAGAGGACCAAGAACTGTACCTTGCGGGATTCCGCTAGTGACAGGAAGAGGGGGCGAGAGGGAGGAGGCGACACGGACAGAAAAGGTGCGATTGCTAAGGAAGGAGGCGATCCAAGATATACACTTAGGCGGGAGAGAAAGAAGACCAAGCTTATGGATGAGCTTGGGGTGAGAAACACGATCAAAAGCACGGGCGTGATCAAAGTAAATTACATCAGTGAACTGAGAGTTGGCCATTGCGGAGGTCCATAATTCGAGACAACTTAACATTTGGAAATCGATTTAGCGTTTTGGCCTAAAGCCATATTGTTGATCAGGAATAATATGTGCATCGTTGCAAAAAGAATAGAGTTTCCTACAAAGCATTCTTTCAAAAAGGCGTGAAAATAGGGAGGTTATAGAAATGGGGCGATAGTTGGAAGGGTCAGAGTAAGGTTGCTTCTTCTTAATGGGGATAACTATTGACGATTTCCATGCTGAAGGGACAGAGGAAGTGGCATAGGAGTAATCAAAGATATATTCAAGGGCTTCAGAGATGGGGATAGCTAAGTTCATGATAAAAAGCAAATTAAAATTGTCTGGAGTTTTACACGATGAGTTCTTCCAAGATTGAATGAGACGACAGATTTCATGACGAGGGAAATTTATAGAAAAATCAGAAGGAGGACGGAAACGATGATTGGGTGGCAACGAAGGGAGGGAGCCATTGTCAATGGTATAGGCAGAAGCGAAGGTGTCGGCAAGAAGTTGGGCCTTATCCTTATCCGTGAAACAAGAGGAGCCTGAGGGGGAAGTGAGGGAGTCGACTCCTCGAGGCTTGGATGATATACGGTTACGCATGAATCGGAAGAAAAGGGACTTGTTATTGGATTTAATGACATGTTTCTCTACGTTCCTAGAATACTTATCCATAGCTCTACAATTAAGGGCATTGGCTGATGCATAAGCTGAGCGGGATGAGTCAGAGTCAAGAGCTAACATATTGAGCCAAGATTGATAGCGTTGTTAACGATCAGCGCACAAGGATAGCAATAATTAGACAACAAACGAAAAAACAAAGATAGATTGTTAATGAATACTTAGTTGAAAAAATCCATACACGTAAATCTCTACTTTTTTTGTCCGTACTGATACCATGATCAAGTATGGACAATATATTTGAATATGTCACAAATTATTTTAAATCGATCTATGGATTGATAAATAAAAACACACACACATACACATTTTAATAAATCAATACCACACAGTAATAAATGGCATAAATTTTTGAGAGAAATGCCGATATACGTCAATATCATCAATCCCTTCACTTTCGTCTGAAAATATGTAGCCGCGTATCGTGAGGCAAATCCACCATGTCAGAGAGTATTCATGTATGCATGTGATCAACGAAAGTGCCGCCTAGAAAATTAAGGATATGCACATAGAAGCAAACAAGACGAAAAAAAAAATTAAATTTTACCTTGTAAACAGTGTTTTACTTTGTTTACTTTATTATAATAATATAATTATTTTTATTTTTATTAGTAAAATAAGATATGTAAATTATTTGTTTTCATAGGGCGCCTTGGCGCTGCTCAAGATCGGCCTCGTCAACATGGGCGACGGCGGCGAGTACACAATGATCGCGGAGAACAAATACGGCCAGGCAAGTCAATTAAAAGAAAAGGAAAGAGAGAGAGAGAGAGAGAGAGAGAGACGAAAAGAGAAAAGAGAGAGAGAGAGAGAGAGAGAGAGACAAAAAGAGAAAAGGAAAGAGAGAGAGAGAGAGAGAGAGACAAAAAGAGAAAAGGAAAGAGAGAGAGAGAGAGAGAGAACAAATACGGCCAGGCAAGTCAATTAAAAAATACAAAAAAAATAATCAGCTTTTTTTCTTCCTATATAGGTAAAATAAACTTTTTCAATGTTATTTTTTTATTAATAAATCTAATTCTTTACCAGGACAAGTTTTTCATTATAAATTTTTTTGTTTTACCTTCATCCATATGTTGCTTTTTTTTCCTTCAAATTCCAGCACTAAACTAATTATGAAGCCTACATTTGTATGGACGTAGTGCAAAATCCTGATAAAAAAGGCACACATATGTACATCAAGCTCAAGCTCACTTATCGTGAGAACTGAAGGATGAGAGAAAGAGAGAAAAAGAAAGATAGAGAGAAAGAGAAAGAGAGAAAAGAGAAATAGAGAAAAGAGTAAGAGAGAAATAAACCGCGATAGGCGCGACTTTTAATTAATCGTCACTTTCATCATGCGGCATAGAAAAACAGATTTCATTACAACGAGAAGCTTTCGAAATGTCTCTGCTAAAAAGACTTTAGAATTGATTCTCTCTCTCTTTTTTATATTCTCTTTTCTTAGTATTTCGAAATTGCAAGTATTCTCTGCGCTCTCTTGTTTCTCTGCTCTCTAACCGTTGTATGCTCCATGATCAGCCGTGCTATTAATCTTGACAAAAGTGGCACCAGTTTTGCCAAAAGGCGCCCATCTTTTCAATTGAAACTGTGCCCAGTTTCAAAGCAAAGTGGATCCACTTTTCACTGGTGTTTTTGCCGTTTTGTGTTGTTTTAAATGAAGACATTTTGTCAATCTTGCTCAATTATAAAGATTTGTGCGTTGAAGTTGAAGATGAACAACTTGTTGATGCCGATTCGGTCTCGCCGCCCCAATCTGCATTATGTTCGGCAGCACCCATTGGTGTTTTTCTCGCAAAACGAAGCGCTCCTCCACGAGCGCTTTCGCATGTCACCAGCGAGAGTGCGCGAGCTTGTCCAGGAACTCACGGCGGCACTCAACCACTACACTCTCGGAGACTGGGCAATATCTCCAACCAACCAGGCAAGCTCCACCATCGAGACAAGAGGACTAGGACTAAAGAAGGAGTTCCTGAGCGGGATGCACTGAATGATAGCGAGCGAGACACATAGAGAGAGAGAGATTGAAAGAGAGAGAGAGAGTGATAGAGAGAGAGATAGAGAGAGAGAGAGTGATAGAGAGAGAGATAGAGAGAGAGAGAGATTCAGCAAGAGAAGATCGGCACTTGGAACGAGGAGAGAGAAGTCACAACATTCCTAGGTTCTAATCCTGCTTCGTGCCCTCTTCACGAATGCCCCACAGTCTGTGCTCGCCGACCTATTCGGCTGCTGTCAAGCCACTGTAGCGAATGTGCTTGATCGCACTCTAGAAGGAATCCAGTCAATGTGGGACGAGCACGTCCGGTTCCCTCTGACAAGTGCGCGCTACTGCGCCGGTGCATCCGCTGCATTTGCGAGACGCTGCAGATTTGGAAGTAAGACTTTCGATTGAAAGAAGTAAACTTTATTCAAACTGAAAGAACAACAACAACAACAGTTACTATAAGAAGTCTCCATAACAGTAACTATAAAATGTATCCCAAAAAAGTTAGTTTTCATTTTGCAGATGTCATTGGCTTGATCGACGGGTCATTGATTCCTATAATGGCCCCCCACAACTCACCATGGCAGTTTCGAACCCGAAAAGGATGGACTGCGCTAAACGTCCTACTCGTATGCGATGCGGCCGGCAGAATCATCTACTGCAACGCTCGCTACCCAGGGAGCTGCCACGATGCTTATATATACAGGCACCATGGCAGTTTCGAACCCGAAAAGGATGGACTGCGCTAAACGTCCTACTCGTATGCGATGCGGCCGGCAGAATCATCTACTGCAACGCTCGCTACCCAGGGAGCTGCCACGATGCTTATATATACAGGCAATCTTCTCTAGCACAGGCTGTTGCTCAATTATCCATTCCTCCCGGCTACGTTCTCCTTGGTGACTCTGGCTTCCCTTGCAATGATCTAATAGTCACTCCTTACCGTAGCCCCCAATCAGCAGCCGAGGAAGAATTCAACAAGGAGCACAAGCACACTCGTGTGTTTGTTGAACAAGCAATCGGGATGCTCAAGAGAAGGTTTGGCTGCTTACGGGGACAGCTGCGGGTTCAGCCCCGCGAAGCCGTGAAGTATATAATGGCATCCGTCATACTTCACAACTTCGTCATCAACAACATCACAGGAGGCTACCCGATCCCCCAAGCTCGCATAGCAAGGATGGCCCACCCACCAATTGGAATGAATCCCCGCACGTACATGACAAACAATCTTTAAGTAATTGAATATACTCTTGTTCCTTTTTTATTGCCTATTTCTCTATTATATCGCGTCTATCTATCTTTAAAATTTGAATAAAGTAAATAATCTTCCTATTCTCAATTCACAATCACTATTCAAGATGATCTCAGTCTAACAAACTACAGCACCAAAACGACAAGCTTTAAAAATAGATTCATAAACAGAAATCTAAACTAGTATTTGGAACATCTAAACTAGATTTCAGGAGAGCGAGTTGAGATAGCCGAGATGGATTCAGCTGGATGAAGAAAAACTTCTTCATGTCGCGCGACATCGTTCAGGAACGCATGCGGCGAGTATTCATCATGCCCTGCCATCGAATGCCGCATCTTAAACAGAGTTCCTTGCTTTTAAGGGAATTGCACAAATGAATAACTGAAATCGAAACCTAATATAATCGATTAAAATAGTACCTCTCGATGAAGATGCTCCGTTGCCGCATCGGCCGCCGACGCGTTGTTGAGGTGAATGTGAAACTTAGAAATGCTATTATGCTGAATGAAAGAAGAAAGTGCAGCCAGGCATACCTTACATAATCAATAATATACCATAAAAATGAATGGTAACCTCCTTGCTCAAGTTGTCGATGCTTCTTTCAATTCTTGCCTCTATATTCTGCATAGTCTAAAGTAAAGTGGAGTTGCTATATTTTATACGCACCGAAGCAAGAAGCGAAATCATTTACGCTGCTAACCTTGAGAGTATCATCCATGGCAGAGGTAGCTTTTTTGATGAAGACAGCTGTGTCCTGCGCCAGACTGCACGTTGCATCTGCCGCCTTCTTATAAGCCTGTGTTCAAGAAGAAACATTTGAGCAGCATTAAATGGATAAGTTATTCAAACCTGCAGCATTTCAATAGTTGCCCTGCGAACATCCCTGTCAGATGCAGCCACCTGACGCGAAGTTTCCAGATATGCCGCCGGTGACGAAATCATCTCGTTTCTAAACGGTAAGACAATTATATCTGAAAGGACAAAGGTAGCCTAAATATAGCAACCTAACAATCTAAAAAACAGTAACCTCAAAATCTTCTGCGCTCTTGCGCCGCGCAGAACCACTAGCGCGCATCGAAGCGCGCTAAATGTGCTTTTTCTTCGCAACTTGTGTGGCAAGTATTTCACCGAGAAAATCTAACTTGGCTAAACGCATTCGTTGATCCCTCATGCGCAATGTTCGTGAACTGTCGCTTGAAATCAAATAAGTCATGATGTTGTGACGGCTGCGCCGGTCTTTCTTGGCTGTTCTGGAATGGAATCGAATTCCACAACCTATTCTAAATACTTACCACAATGCAAATAAAAACCAATGAAAGGTCGAACGAACATAATCGAAATCCTCACGTGATCGCTCCAGAAAGTCGTCCGAATCCTTAAAACACCTTTAGAAAGCAATTTCTACTTATAAACAGAATGTAAAAGCTTCTCTATTCCGCAGAACCTGCCACCAACCTCCAAATCTATTATCTCCGTCTTCACACGCTTTCCAACAGTATCAAATAAGGATTCCGATCCACGCGCACCAATGTCCGAATGCCTTCGCCTGCCGTTCTTGTTCTAGAACAAAGTCAACATAGAAGACAGAAAATATTGCAAGTAAACAACGACATTTACATGAATGTTGTAGCGCAAGTAACCTCAGCCAAAGGCAGTAGAGACGATACGCCCTGCTCGCAAATCCCGTTGAATGCCGGGGTTTTCCGATATCGCCCGATCATCTCCTGCTCCGCTTTCACAAATCCGGCAAACTTTTGCTGAAGATTCGTCTCAGTCTTCTCGTCTATGCCTCCGCCAGTTAAATTCCTGTAACTAAACCACCGATTGCAAACAAATCGAGCTTAAACAGCAAAACAGGTAAGAAACCTCTTCTCCTCTGAAGCATACTGCTTTGTCGTGGCCATCGACTCCTGCAGAATGCGGCTGCAGCGCTTCTGCGTTAGCTCCTCGTTCTTGCATCGCACTCGAGCGCGATCCACGACTGTTGTCCAGGCTGCCGTCCTTTTCGAGTTTGCGTCAGACGCCCGGTCTAGGTTTCCTTCCACCAGCAAGTCACGAAACTTGAATATCTCTTCAAGGATGATTTGCTTCTGGTTGGAAGAAAGGTGCTTCGGCATTCCTAAACGAATGAACACGCATCAACAATATAGCAATTACAATCATAAAGCGAGAAATGTAATAGATTGCCCCCTCCCAATACGAATCCCAACTTTTTTTGTTCCGTCATTATGCGCGCCAAACATCCTGCACGTTTGAAACCGTGCGCACAGTTTTAGAGAGTGCGCGAATTTGAGAGAGCAAAAGTGAGTAAAGGTTTTCTACACACTTTTGCCCTCTCACTTTTGCTCACTCTTTCGTGTTAGAGAAATAAACTGCGCCCAGTTTGAATATGGGTCCAGTTTAAAACGTGGGTTGGCTGTTGAGCGAAACTGGAGCCATTTTGGCCATTTTTCATAGTAAAACGGCGAAAAACCTGCTCCAAGTTTCCATTTTAGTTCGACCAAATTTTACTGAACACTGGATCCACTTTTCTTATTAGATTAATAGCACGGCAGGCCCTGCCTCCGGCAGATCAAAACAACACCAACTGCCCACCCATACGCCTCTCTTTTTCTTCTCTCTCTCTCTCTCGCTCTCTCTCTCTCTCTCTCTCTTCTCTCTCTCTCTCCTCTCTCTCTCTCTGCTCTTCTCTCTCTTTCTCTTATCTCTCTCTTCTCTCTCTTTCTCTTCTCTCTCTTTCTCTCTCTCTCTCTCTCTCTTTCTCATTCCTCTCTCCTTTCTCTCTTCTCTCTCTCTTCTCTCTCTCTCTCCTCTCTCTCTCTCTCTGTGATCCTCACACACTCTATTCTCGTTCCTTTCCACCTCAATATTTCATTGGGAAGTCTTCCGCTATCTCTTTACCTCTTTTTGCTGCCAAAAGTTGCTTCTCTCCTACTCCCTTTGCCTCAGGCCCTTCTGAAATCAGGGCCTCACCTCGAGATCTCTTGCAGCGTTTCGTTGAGGCAATGTGAATCTGAAGAGAGCACAGGGACATGGAGACGTAAATAACGTCCTCGTTGTTGCACAGAGAAAGCAAGAGGGCGAGAGAGAGATTGGTGTTAGAGAAATAGAAATAGGGACAGACAAAAAGCGAGAGTGTAAGATGTAGAATGAGGGTGAGAGAAAGAAAGAAGTAGAGTGAGAGCTAGAGAGAGAGAAAAAGGTAGAGAGAGAGAGAAAAGAAGAGGAAGTGAGAGAGCGAGAGAGAGAGAGGGAGAGAGAGAGGAGAGAGTGTGAGAGAGCGAGAGAGAGAGCGCGATAGAGAGTTGGCACTGTGGGTCAGTGGCAGCAGCTAGAAGACGGCCAGGAGTCATATCTCTCTTTCGCTCTTTTTTGTTGTTAATTCTCAGCCAAATCTATTTCTCCCTTTCTCTCCTTCTGTCTCTCTCTTTTCTCTCTCTCTCTCTCTTTCTCTCTTACTCTCTTTCTCTCTTTCTTTCTTACTCTCTCTCTCCCCCACTATTCCTCCCTACCTTTCGCCGCCTACACACAATCATAGGGAAGCGGAGGAGGAAAAGTGGAGGCGAGGAGAAGACAGTGATGAGGGGATATGAGTCCGCAACTGCCGGCCAAGGCTTTTTCAGCTATTTCTCTCGCTCTTTTGTTCTCTCTCTCGCGTCTCTCCCTCCCTCTCTCTCTCTCTCTCTCTCTCTCTCTCTCTCTCTCTCTGCCCCCCCTTCACGCTCTACTCTCTTCTCCCTCTCTTCCTCGCTCTCGCTGTCTATTTTCGCTCTCCCTCTCCATTTTCCACTTCCCAACATATACTGATCGTTCTAAAGGTAATGAAGCAATGACAGAAGAGAGCGAGAGAGAGCGAGAGAGAGAGAGAGCACAGCAATTACTTACCTCTCTCTCTCTCTCTCTCCTCCTCCCCTCCTCCCCCTCTCATATCTCTCTGCAATCCACCAGTTCCGGCCTGGTCTTTAACACCTTTCCACTGGAGGCCCTTGAGGCTGATGAAAAGCCAACCCCAACCGGAAGAGTAGCTCCATCACCTTTTCGTCTCTTTACTCTTTCACCGCCGCTGTTCAGGATATATTTTAATGCTGCCACTCAACCTACTGTGCACTTAGATTTCCACGTTCTTTTATTATATTACTAACAAGAAACAATGAATTCAACTTTCCCTACAATTAATACTAGTCAAGAAATCCTTTCTCCCCTGTGAATGTTTGGCTCTCGATTATATCCTGTAATTATTTATAATTATGTGCTGTTTAAGTATGATAATAGCTTCCATGGAAAGAGGCTGAAGAGATGAAAGAGAAAAGCGCGAATGATTTACGGAGATGTAAGAGTTTGAAAAGAATTCGGATAGAAGAGAGGTTGAGAGGGAGAGATGAAGAGAGAGAGAGAGGGAGCGTGAGAGAGATAGAGAGATAGGGAGAGAGAGGTTGAGAATGAGAGCGAGTGCGAGAGGGAGAGAGAGAGAGAGAGAGAGAGAGATTTCAATGTAGGCTATTTGACGGAAGAATCCGCCGAGGACCAGGGCCACTCAAGTGTTTCCTGCCGCGCGATTAATCTTACTTTGTGTCAATGACATGTCGTAGACACACAGTCATGACCAATTTGCATGTCATTGACACCGGTCAATGACAGAAAACAAAACCGCCTATCTTAATACACATGGGTCGCGACCTGTCCAGCATGTGTCATTGACACGGTCATGACCGCAGAGTAATAATTTGGTGGTCATGTCCACTCGGCCGCCACCCATGGTCATGACCAAAGCGAGATAGTACAGATTTGTGAGAGATGCAGAGCGACACACTCATGGATATGACCGTGGGTCATAACCTAATTCATGATTTCAACTGAATGTGTGACCCAACGTTCACTTTATACCGTAATTTTTAAAAGCGCTTTGCGCGGGATGAATTTCATTTGTCAGCCAGCTAGCAGTCTTAAATCTTCTTGAGTGTTGTTGTTTTGCAGCTTAATTTTTGTTATTTGTACTTCATTTTAACAGGATGTCGTCGCCCGCACTCTCAGGCGACCAACAATCACCATTGCTCCGCGAAAGTCTGAATGGCGCCCGCCAAAAAATTCAGGTTATCTGCGCTTACGCTTACAGGTTGTTGTGGCACCATGATTTTCTAAAATGCAAAGCTTGACTTGTTCGTATTCTACTCGATTCATTTAAGATCCACGGCATAAGCATATTTTTTTTATTCCTACCGCCTTCCTTCCTATATGAATGATGAAATATTTCCAATGCATGATGAAATTAGCTTTCGTCTTAAGCAGGGCAAGCCGCTCGCTGTCCGTGTACCGCTCGACGCAGATCTTCCGACAGATCAAGTGCTCCGGACGCTAACTAAGCATTCGGCGCTAAGAGCGCATTGTTCAGGTATGCACTATGAGATTTACTTTCGTTAAAGCCACAATTCAGTGCTAAACTTAGGTACTTATTTGGTTTTACATTATGGCGGAATAGTAAAATTGTAGCTTTTTATGCTTCATGATTATCAAAAGAAATGTTTGCAATATTTCAACATGCTGTATTCATATGTCTGTTCAGCTTGTTATTGTAGTGTCCGACTCGACATTCACGAGGAGTCAAGGCGAACTGCTTCGATGGCGCTTCAAGATGCTTGGCGCCAGCGCCAGGAAGAGCAGGGGCTGCTGTCGCGCCCGCAGGATAATAAGGTGCACTTTACAATGTGCCCAGGTTACTTGTAATTAAAAAATATTACATGGCTTATTTTTTTGTTCTCTTTTTTTAAACCAAAATATCGGAGGGTTACCTAAGTATGTAAGGAATATTTACCCTCTATTTTCTTCCTTACCACTTTTGTCAATGTAGAAAATCTCTTTTTAAGGTCCGCTGTTTCTGAGCTTCGAGCCCGCCCGAGATGGACACGTTTATGTGGCCAGCAAGACAGCGAAGGAGGGCGAGATGGTCAATGTCAGTTTACACGGTTATATTTAATTACAGTTCTTTATTATCAATTTGTGCTCTAGATATGATTTAAAAATTAGTTTCCTCATTACCTTAGTAATGCTTCGACATCCATCAACGTTACGGTGCACAGTGTCCTCTCCCATTCGATACAGTAACCGAGATTCTCTGCTCAGGACTGTTCGACCGTGAAGCGTGCTCAAGAACAGGGCTATCTGCATGAGGCGTTGCTGGAAAGGCGGAAGAAGATGAAGAACCGATCACATCGATTGAACCGATCATATCGATAATGTTTGTGATAACTGACTAGAGATGGGTACTGTAGCTTTGATCGTAAAGCTTCTCTTGTTACCTAATAGTTGTTATTACTAGTTGGTTAATCTCATGTTTGTTAATTGAATAAATGCCTTGTTCCTTAATGACTTGCTTCCAAAACGAGAACGCTTGGCCGAAGCCGATGCAGCACCGACGTAATTCCGGTGACTAGAAAGTGGGAAGCAGACGTGATCATCCCGGAGAGACTGCATTCCTTCTAGGTGTCCGGAATGTTTGCAACACAGTAGATTGGCAGCAGCCAAGCAAGCCAGCTATTAAGACTGCGGTGCATTCGTGAAGACTGTTTGGATGGAGCATGATTAGAAACGTGCAGGGCGTTAAGTCTTCATCATTCTCTCTCTTTCTCTCTCGCCCTCTCTCTCTCTATCTGTCTCTCTATCTGTCTCTCTCTCTCTATCGCTGTCTCTTCCTTTCTATCTCTCTGTCTCCGTCTCTTTCTCTCCCTCTCTCTCTCTCTCTCTCTCTCTGCCTCTCCTAGCGGTATCAATAAGTTGTTGTTCATGGATTGAAAAAACCGAAAAATTTTAGTCCAAGAAATAGCACATGAAAAAAGCTGCTCCGAAGACTCCCTTGTTAAAAGAAAAAGAATGAAAAGTTGTATCATCTTTCACTCCAAAACCTAAAGCAACTTTTGCTGAAACTTTCATCTTTTTTTTATGAAACTGGCACCACTTTAATCAAGATTAAAAGCACGGCTGACTCCTTAATGGGAATGTGCGTGCAAGAAAGAAAAATTAATCCATTAGGCATTAATCCAGATGGCATTCGCGCCATTCTAACATTGGAAAATGCAAAGAATGGTCATGACCGTGTTCATGACCATGGTCATGACCTGGTCACGACCTGTCCTCGACGTGGTCATGACCAAAAACGGTCGTGACTGTCTGTCGACGACATGTCATTGACAGAACGTAAGATTAATCGCGCGGCTGCTCTTCCTCCCTCCTCCAGGCTAACAACACCTCAGCTTGGGTCTGCCGTGCACTTCTTCAACCAATTTCCCGTTAGCCCCTGGTGTCCTTCTCGGAATATTCCCTTGTAAAACAAGACATTAGAGAGGAAATACTGCGAGGGAACAGAGATAGAAATAGAGAAGAGAAAGGGAAAGCTGGAGAGAGAGAAAGAGATAGGCAGAGAGAGAGACAGGCAGAGAGAAGATAGAGATAGATAGATAGAGACTGTTAAGCAAAGCTTACAGTTCAGAGTACAGGTGTAGTCTCCTCCGAATATCTCCCATATGAGATATGTACATTCTCTCTGTTTACTTGCAACTTTTCCTTTCTTTTCTGTGCTCATCTCTTGCTTCTTCATGCTATTTCCTTTCTTTCTCTGTCAATCTCTCACGTTTGAGCGCTATTTCACGGTTTTTGACTCCAGACTGATCTCCTTCTGTCAACCCATATAATTCTTGATGCGGTCAAAGATTCTTAACTAATTTAACGAGACAAAAATGTAAAAAAAAACACTTTTATTGGTATCTTCTTTTTTTTGAAAAAATATGCTATTAAAAATTACTTACTTTATTGACATGAAAAGAACATTTACAAACAAACTTATTTCCTTTCGCTGTGTGCGTGTGGAAATCTCCTCCACTGACCAGAGCGCTGAAACTCGAGAGCTCTTCAGTGTGGTTCCTCGTCGCTTTACAAGATACACTATCCGTCTTTTCCGTCTCCTATTTCCTTGCTCTCTCTCTCTCTCTCTCTCTCCCTCTCACTTCTCTCTCTATCTTTCTCTCTCTCTCTCTCTCTCTCTCTCTCTCTCTCTCTCTCTCTCTCTCTATCCCAACTCACCCTTTCACACACTTCTCGTGCAGAAATGAACTTCTTTAGATTTCTTCACTCTCTTTTATTTTTCCTGCTTCTTTAATCTCTCCGATTGCTCGATCTCCTACAGTTTCGCTCTTGTCTCGCCTCTCTCTCTCTCTCTCTCTTCTCACACCTCTCTCTCTCTCTCTCTCTCTCTCTCTTCTCACGCCTCTCTCTCTCTCTTCTCTCGCCTCTCTCTTTCTCTCTCTCTCTCTCTTCTCTCACCTCTCTCTCTCCCTCTTTCTTTCTTCATCTCCCCTTCTCTCTCCCATTCTAAACGAACGCCGCCATCAAGAGCATCTGCTTGCAATTCGTATGCGCTTTCTGCTGTTACATCACAGTAGTAATAGCATGACGACAATTCGAAGACAGAGGGAGAGAGAGAGACAGAGAAATACAGATGGAGATGGAGAAGAGAGAGAGAGAGAGAGAGAGAGAGAGAGAGAGAGACTAAACGTGGAGGTGGTGTAAATATCATGCATCGATGAGAGCAAAAGTCCAGAAGTGAAATATGCTCCTAGAAGCATTGCGAAATGCAACAAGAAAATGAAGAGAGAAAGTGAGAGAGAGATTGAGAGGAAGAGAGAAAGTGAGAGAGAGATTGAGAGGAAGAGAGAGAGAGAGGGAGAGAGAGAAGAGAGAGAGAAGAGAGAGAGAGAGAACGAGAGAGAGAGAGAGGGGAGAGAGAGAGAGAGAGGACACATCTGGCGCCCGATCTCATCTAATGATCGAAGATCTTCATGTTTTCACGATGGCGAGCTTTTGAAGAGTTGACTCGGGGATGTTTTCGAGGCAATAAACTTCTAGAACAAAATGGAGAAGTCTAGGAAAACAGGCCAAGGATACGATCCAAGCAAGAAACAACGTAAATAATTAATATTCCTGATGATTTTTTGATGAATTTTTCCGGAGGCAGTATTTATGTACATATATATCTTTTAGAAGTACTAATTAGTTAGTTTTTTTTTGCAAGTATAAACAATTTGAACTTCTCGCGACTGTTTGTTCGTCAATGTACATATCTTTTCGCCATGAAACAAGCGCTAATTAATATAATTTAGGCGGGAATAATAATAATAATAATAATAATAATCACAGTTGGAACTCTTTGCTGTTTTCAGGCGGAGAGCACCGCTCGAATCGAAGTCTATCCCCTGTTGACTTCGCCAATTCAACGGTCGCAGGTGACAAGGCCAAAGGATTTATTGATTTGTTTAATTAATTGTTTTTTATTATCATTATTTATTATTATCTTCCATTGTATATCCGCAGCTCCGTAGTTATCATCCGTAGTTTTATGTCTTAAAAAAAACGTTTAAAATCTCGTTGCACGCACTGATATTTCGCTCTAGTTCCTTGGCCCGTTCTGTTAAGAAATGAGCCCAGTCTCTTCGGCTTTTCTCTTTCTTTGAACTCACCCTGCTGCCCTCTCGGGTGCATCATCACTTCGTTCCTCTCCTTGAAGATCCATCAAATTCTGCTGTCCAGCCAGACTTTCTTCTCTCATTGGCTGTTCTCTTATCATAGAGCCTAATCAATAGTCTTCTTTTTTGGTCTGCTCATTTTCACTCCTACTCTGTTACCTTTCCAACTCTTTTATTTTTCTAATCTCTCTCTCTCCGTCTCGCCTCTATATCTATTGCTAAATGTCAATTTACACCTTAAATACTTGGTCAAATGTTATTTCAAAGTATCTGTTTGCGCAAATACATAATTACCTTTATTGTTTATCGCTCAGCCGGTGCCTACATCTCGATACACTCCATCAATATTTATATATCTCTCTCACTTTCTCTCTCGTTCCCAGTGTTTTCTCTTTCTCTGTGCCTCTCTTCTTTTTTTTGTATTTCTCTCTCTTTCTCCCTCTCCCTCTCTCTCTCACTCTCTCTTTCTCCCTCTGGCTCTCCCTCTCACTCTCTCTTTCCCTCCCCCTCTCATTCTCTCCATCTCCTCTCTCTCTCTCTCTCCCTCTCCCTCTCTCTCCCTCTCCTCTCTCTCTCTCTCTCTCTCTCTCTCTTCAACAGGCGACAACTCCGTTGCACCAACAGCAGCTTCTCCAGCAGCAGGAGGAGCAACAGCAGCGACGTCAACGAGAGCAGCAAGAGCAGAAGCGACAGGTTCGGAAGTATTGAATTTTAAGTTTAATTATTATTTTTTTTAAATTTAATTATGAAATTCCTCTTTAAATTCTCACCAATTCTTTTGTTGTCTTTTTGCCGCAGTTTGTAAACAAACGAACAAAAACAGCAAGGAATGCTAGCTTGCACCAAACACTACCGTATCCTACCGGAGCCATTGAACAAGGGACAAAAGCTCTGGCACCTCTCCGTGGATTCCGCGAAAGCTGCAGAAGATTTCTTCGTTCGCGTTTGATTGATTAGCCAAGAATCAGGAAACAGACGAAGGTGGATCTAGTGTGTTTAACGGGAAAGCAACAGAAAGAGAGAGAGAGAGAGAGAGAGAACGAACGAGAGATAGAGAGAAAAAGGAATAGAGTGACAGATAAAGAGAGAGAGAGGGAGAGGGAGAGAATGAAAAAGAGCGATCCACTGCAGCCATTGCAATATTTTAAGCACACCTTTGCATTGCCACTGAAGCCTCTTCTCTCTCTCTCTCTCTCTCTCTCTCTCTCTCTCGTTCTCTCACAGATCCGCTGCTCTCTTGCCGGATATGTGGTACTTTTTGTTTGTGTTTAGATAGAAAATCCCCGTCTCTCTCGCTCTGTCTCTCTCTATCTCTCTCTCTCACTCTTTCTCACAATCAGGCTCTCTATCGTACTCTCGCCTTCTCGTGTCGAAATTCTTGCCAGCTGTAGTCTTTTTTCTTCTGCTACTTTTCGCACTCCACATCCGCGTACTCTTTCATTCCACCGTTTTCGTTTCTCTCACTTTTCTCCCGTTACTTTTCGTCTCTCTGCTTCCAGCAACGCCAGGGAAGGGGAAGAGGGAAGGGGTGTGCAGAGAGAGAGATCCTGAGTCAGAATAGGGAGAGAGAGAGAGAGCGAGAGAGAAAGAGGGAGAGAGAGAAAGAGGGAGAGAGAGAGTGCGAGAGAGAGAAAGAGGGATAGAGAGAAATCTCCCAGATACCCGAAGAATTGAGACGCCGCTGAAGTGAGATTCAGGTAGGCGAAAGACGAGATGAAACATTCAAGCCAACGAATATAGAGAGGGAAAATGGCTACTTCGACAAGAGGGATGTGAGAGATGGAGAGAGAGAGAAATTGTGTGAGGAAGTGAGAAAATGATAGAGAACGAGAGGTGAAAAGAGCTAAAGAGCGAAAGATTGCACACAAAAAACATGAAGTGAATGGAGATGGATGTAGCGGAGAAGGAGAAAATAAAGAATAACGAGAGAAAGCTAGACAATGAGAGAGAGAGAGGCAAGGCAGACGAGAGAGAGAGAGAGAGAAGGAGAGAGAAGCAGACAGTGACACTGATTGCGTGGTGTAATCGACAGCAAAGAGAACTCCCTCTGAGGTGTTGGTGGTGGTGGTTGCAATGCGAGAAGCAGCATCGGTCTCTTGGATTTTGGATGAGAGATGGAAGAGGGAGAGAGAGAGAGAGAGAGAGAGAGAGAGGGAGAGGGAGAGAGAGAGAGTTAGAGAAAGACATGGATAGAGAGAGAGAGGCTGTAGAGAGGGAGAGAGAGAAAGATATGGATAGAGAGAGAGAGAGAGACTGTAGGATAGAGAAAGAGAGAGAGTGAGAGCGATAGGAGGATAAGGACAAGCAGAAAGGAGCATTTCGCTCAAGGCCCTTCCATTTATCACCGTGGTTTCCGAGAGCACAGCCGTTCGTAGGAGCATAATATTTCTAAAGACAAATTCTCGCTTTCCAGACAATTCTAGCACATCGTTGTGTTCACAATATTTTTCTGCTTACCGTCCTTATTCTATATACAAAAATTTTGCTCATCAGCTACCGTTCTTTGCCTTGACAGCTTTTATGCATACATAATTTAGAAGCGTAAATTAGGCTTAGGCTCTCTTGAATATCACGGTTTAACTATTTTATATACCATATTTTTGCATTGAAGTAGCTTGAGATTTCTCATCTAATTATTATAATGGCAAAGCTCTAAAACCCGGTGACCCTTTATACATATGTATCAAAAAATTTGTCGCTTTAAATTTATTTCGATAGTTTCTCTTAGACAACTTTACTCCTTTGAATCCTTTCCTCTACTCGAATAACATTTTTCGCTCTAGGTTCCTTTACTTTGCTCTTCTTATCCTTGTACGTGATATGTGTGTATGTATGTATGTATGTATGTATGTATGTACTTACAAATTATGCTTTGACCTTATCTCTTCTTTCCACATCCTCTCCAATACTTGTCTCCTTCTTCTCACTCTTTTACCGCTCTATCTTTCCTGTTATCACTTTATCTCTACTCCTCTCTGTCACTCTCTCAATCTTTCTCTGTTTTCTCTCTGTCTCTCTCTCTCTTTCATCTCCATCTCTCTCTCTGTTTATGTCTCTGACTCTCCCTCTCTCTCTCTCTCCCTCTCTCTCTCTCTCTTCCTCTCTCCCGAACACCCGACCGCCCTCGCAGGAGTTTCGCTGTAAAGTGTGAGGGCAGACGGAGGCTATACAGGAGGAAGGAGGAGGGGAAGGCTCCATTGACCTGAGATATCGAGCGATTAAAAAGAGATAGATAGGATAAGATGGAGAGAGAAAGAGAGAGATAGGGGGATAAAGAGAGAGAGAGAGAGAGAGAAATTCCGAGGAAAAAAGAAGATACAGAGAAAGAGAGAAACGAGAAAAAAGGAACTTTCGTTTCGAATGAAGGAACAGTAATAAAAAAACTCAGAACTGGTAGATGTAGTTGAACAAATAGAGAAAAGTCTCTCTCGCACAGTTACGGAGAACGCCCTCCTTCAGCCTAAGAGACTGGAGATGTGTGTGCTATTGCCTAAGCCTAAGCCGGCTCTTCACGAAAAGAGAGAGACTTCAATATTGCTTTATTGATTCATTTATTGATAATAATTGCTGTCAATGTTAAAGGGAACCTTACACATAGTATAACCTTGATATTTATATGAATTTTGCGACTTTTATAGCCGTTTTACCATTAGTGAAAATGTTTCATTCACTCTGAAGCGGGAAATCAAAAAGAATTTTGTTTTTTTTTTACAAATTAAATTTCAACATTGAGACTCCTTTTGAGTAGTTTTTCAATTTTTTTTTAAAGCCACGCTTTTACACTCCTTCCCTCGCCTTAACGCGCAAGCGCAACCGTATCCTTCCCCCCTTTTGCTCGCCAGCCACGCCCCCTCCAATTCTCGCCTCATCATCATCTCTTTCCTTTTGCTTTGCCACGTTTACGCTGTCTCCCAGGGCGTCTTTCTTTCTTGCTCTTCTTTACTTCCTTTTTTTAATGACTTTTTCCATTCTATCTTCTTCTCGTCTTAAAGTCATTTTATTGGTCTTCTGCGTTATTTTTTCTTCTCTTCCTCTCTTCATTTTTATGACTCTCTCGTCTATTCTTTTCCTTCTTTTCTTAATGTTTCTTACAACGTTGTTCGCTTCTTACCCATTTTATTTCCGTGTCTATTTATTTATTTACTGTTGATGATGAATGAGTCCTACGTCATGCGGATGTCTGTTCATCCCACTCAAAAGAGGGTGTGACATTTACGCCATATGCCATGTCTCTCTCTCTCTCTCTCTCTCTCTCTCTCTCTCTCTTTCTCTCTCCCTCTCTCTCTTCTTTCACTCCCTCTCTTTCTCTCTCCCTCTCATTCTCTCCCTTCCTCCCCCTCTCTCTCTCCCTCTTCACTCTCCCCTTTCTTTCTCTCTCTCTCTCTCTCTCCCTCTCTCTCTCTCCCTCTCCCCCCTCTCCCTCTACAAGAGATGAGACTTCCTTGTTGCTGGCTAGCGGAAGGCATTCATATGAGACGCTGTCTACGCTTCCTTTAGTTCTATCGTTGAAAACAAAAGGCTGACGTACCTATCAATCATGTGGGTGCGGCGTACACTTCGTAGGTCTTGGGAATGAGGCTAGCATTGGAGAAGCTGTGACTTAGCGAGTGGAAGACAGAAGGAGAGGGAGAGAGAGTGAGGGGGGTGGGAGAGATATGGAAGTGAAAGACATGAAGAGTAGAGAAAATTCGACAATTGCTGTTTTTTCCGGGTGCATCCACTCTTGCACATCTCAGATGCAGCGAAAAGTTGCAGCTGCAAAGGTGCGGAGAAACGGGCGGAAATGAACAAGAGCAAAGAGTAGTGTGAGAGACAGCATGATAGAAGGAGTGTGAAGAGGGAGAGAGAGAGGTTGAGAGAAATAGAGAGAGAGAATGATAGAGAGAAAAGGCGTATAGAGATAAGGAGTGAGAAAGAGAGAGAGAGAGAGAGAGAGAGAGAGAGAGAGAAACTGTGGCCAAAAGGAGAGTCGGCGTTGAAGCCTATCGGGAAAGAATAAAATAATAGAATATATAATTGAATAAATATAATCCACGCAATGAAATATCTGCTAAAGAATCATTCTTTTATCAAACGTAATCTTGAAGTGTCAAGTTAAACACTGGTGCGCCACTCGCAGGTCGCACTCTTGGAGTCTCTTTCATAATACACCAGATATTTTTATTTATACATATGCACATATCTACATTTTACGGTAATTTTTTCATCGCCGTTCAATCCACCTCTCTCTCTCTCTCTGTCGCTCTCGTTTTCTCTTTCTCTCTCTCTCTCTTTACTCTCTCTCTATTTATCTCTCCCTCTTTCTCTCTCTCTTCCTCTCTCTCTCTCTCTCTCTCTCTCTCTCTCTCTGATTTTCAGCTTGAGCTCGAGTTTGAGCGACTTGAAGAGGAGAGAGCGCGCCTGCGCGCCGAAGAAGAGGCAGCAGCAGCGCGCGACAGGCAGCATCGTGCGGCCGTGAGAGAGCAGGAGGAACGGAGAGAGCAGCAGAGAGTCAGAGAATATCAGGTTAGGGAGGGAGGAGTCAGGGAGAGAGAGAGAGAGAGAGAGAAAAAGAGAGGAGAGAAAGAGAGAGAGAGAGAAAGATATAGAGAGAGAGAGAGAGAGAAAGCGACTAGAACGAAAAGTACGGTACAGTTTAGTGTTACAACGTGGAGTGAGTGAAACGGCAAAGAATAACATTATTATTTAATGTCACTAATTAAGGCTAAGTCAGATACTAAAGTTAAGCTCTGCCCTGTTAATTCACATGATCTCTCGCCCCTGTATCAGGCAACATGGCGCAAATTCAAAATTTTAAAATTTAAGGAGCGCGAGCGACGTGAGCGGCAGCAGCAAGCCGAGCACGCAGCACGCCTTCTCGAGAGTGCGCAGCAGGCGAGAGAGCTAGAGGAGTTGAGAAGGAGGCAGCAGCAGGTTGGCAGAGGGGAGAGAGGGAGAGAGAGAGAGAGAGAGAGAGAGAGAGAGAGAGGGAGGGATGGAGAGAGCGAGAGAGAAGGAGAAAGAGATAGAGAGAGAGAGGGAGAGAGAGAGAGGGAGAGAGAGAGAAAAGGTAGAGAAAGGCTTGTTGAATTCAACTTGTTGGAATTCCAGCAAGCGCAGCCTTATCAACTGCACTTTACCTCGCAGCAACAACAGCAGCAGCCTGTTCAGCAATATCAGGTTAGCTGTTTCTGTCATATCGATAAGTAATAAAATTTAATAAAATATATGTCCTAGTACCATGTTACATGAAAATGTCACTCTCATCACTTGATTTAGCGAATGGTTTGCGCAAGTGGTTTTACGCTCGTTTTCTCTTTCTTATATCGTTGGCCATGAACTATTCTTGATTCGGAAGGAATAGACATTTCCACAAGAAACTAGCAATAAGTATTTTATATATAACGTTTTGTCTCTCTCTCTTTCTCTCTCGCTCGCTTTTCTCTTTCTCTCTCTCTCTCCCCCTCTACTCTCTCTCTCTCTCTCTCTCTCTCTCTCTCTCTCTTCAGTACCACCTCTACCACCAGTCGCAACCGCAGCCTGAAGAGCAGCAGCAGCAGCCACTTCATCCAGAGTGGCGACGATCTGCACCGCAGCAGACACGAAAGCAAGAACCGCAGCAGCAGCAGCATCATCATAGGGTCGGACTTGCTGGGGTATTCTTCAAAGAGCTTCAGAGGAGCCGACCGGTGACGGCGTTGTAGTATCTAAGAATCATCTCTTTTTTTTGTAATTTTGAAATGCAAAAAAAAATAAATAAAAATAAAATTCTCTAGGTAATTGAATTTCTGAATTGTAGTAGAAAATTTTTTACCAACTTTTTTTTTGTAAAAAAAAAAGCACAAAAACACTCAATAGAACAGCATTTTTGGGCGTGCATGAACGGAATTGTGTTGATATGTATAGCTCAACGTTGACGTCCGTCAACCGCAGCAGCATCAACAACAGCAGCAGCCACTGCAGCATTCGCCTCGGATAGAGCAGCACTATCCGAAGCAGCAACAGCAGCAGCAGTATTACCAGCAACAACAACAACAAGTGAGGGAGGAGAGATAGAGAGAGATATGAACCCAAGATAAGAGAGAGACAGAGAGAGAGAGAGAGGAGACAAAGGAAATGAGCATTATTGTTAAATGAATTATGCATAAAGGAAGTCTCATGATTCCTTTCCGATTTCGATCTCTGCTTGCCGAAATATTCTTTCATCTGATTTGCGAGCAATCATTGTGAGTGGCTGTGTGGGGGTGGGGGGGGGGCGAGAAGAAAGTGAATTGTCACTTATTTTATCCGACTCAGAGACAGAAATGTCAAAATTTGGAGAGTACGGCATCTTCCTTTCTTGTCAGGACTCGAGATTACGTTTTCCTCCTTTCTTCATAGGACTTCCGTCCACCGGTGCCTGCGCATCTTACTCCGAGTCCGCAGCCGCCTGATCTGCATCTGCTTCAGAGGGCGCATCCTGTGCACCACTCACCGAGGCAGTCACAGCAGTCACTCGATCGAGTGTTCGTAGACGAGCCAGCAAGGACACAGTACAGGGTGAGGGAGGGAGAGAGAGAGAGAAAGAGAGATAGAGAGAGAAGCGGGCGAAGAGCGAGAAAAGAGAGAGAGAGAGAGAGAGAGAGAGAGAGAGGGAAGAGAGGGAGAGAGAGAGAAGAGAGAGAGTGAAAGAGAGAGAGAGAAAGAGTGAAAGAGAGAGAGTGAGTGAGAGAGACAGAGAGAGAGAACTTGAGAGAGAGGAGAGGCAGTGTGTGGGAGGAAAGCTGACGAGGGGAGGGCGTGGAGAAAGGATGAGCAATAAATATCACTTCAACTCAGGCGCAGCAACCCTCGTACGGTGTACAAGTCGACCAGGAAGACGTCGGTCGGCCCTACTTCTATCGAACGCAGCAAGAACTCGATCAGCGCTATCAAGTATGCCGATAATTAATAGAATATTACTTGAGCTAAAGCAATATAGATTGAAATATTCTTGCGACGACTTCATTTTTTTATCGGAATTAATATAACTTTAAAAAAGTTGAAGTGTTTTTTCCATTAATTCTATGTTCAGCTTGCGCATCACTTTACACCACAGCAGCAACAGCACTACGACATGTTCCGTTCACGACAGCAGGTATTTTTTTTATTGTCTAGTTTTTTTTAGTTTAACAGGTCTGTTCCCCTTGTTTTAACCATCCATTTCCGCAGTTTTTACAGTGTATTTCCTTAGTTTCAAACTGCTTCTATTTCTCATGAGATGTATCTTAATTAGCCTTTGCTCTCGGGCTCGAATCAACGCCCGAAAAAAGCCACATGACTTATGTCAATGTTCTTTCCTTTAAAAGCGCCCGATCCTCTTTCAAATTGCGTTTCTATAAAAGGATACGGTAATTAAAAAAGATTTTAAAAAGAATGCCTTTTTCTTTCCATAGAACCCACCGGCTGCCGCCAACGGCAAGTCGAACGGCGCCGCGGCGGTCGCCAATGGCGCGGCGGCTACGAATGGCTCTGCGCCAGCTGGCGGTGGCGCCCGCAAGCCACCCCAGTTCATCGTGCAGCCGCAGAGCGTGAGCGCGCAAGCCGGTGACCAGGTCGTCTTCTCGGCCAAGGTCAGAGAGAGGCTTCTTTTTTTCTCTCCTTCGTACCGCACACGAGCCATATGGATACGGCTCTTTATATATGTGTAGTCAGCAATACTTACAATATATAGTGAATAATTTTCTCCGATTGAAAAAAAAATTAGCTTGCGGATCAAGCCGTATCCATTGCCTGGCTCGTGGGCATGTACTATATGTATGTATATACTGTACATGTATATCCTCGTCGCCCCGGTATACATATTCTCACAATTCGAGCAAGGATACAACCGATGCATTCGATATATCCGGTTTTTCAATTTTTGGGCGGTAGGCTGTTACTATGTACATACATAGTCGAACGAAATGATGTGATGAAACTTGTAGGGTTAACAAGAAAGTGAGAGAAAAGTTGGAGAGTGGGAGGAGGAAACTAGAAAACAGAGGAGCGAACAAATAGAAAAGCAGTTTGTCATAGTCAATGATGACTCATTGAGGGAACGAGAAAAGTTCGGGTGGGAAGTTGTGATGGTTTACACCTTTATTTTTTAAAATTCTTAGATTCTCTTCATTCTCTTTACACTCTCTCTATCTCACACCCACACTCTCTCTCTCTGTTTCTTACTCATCCTCTCTCTGTCTCTCATTCCTCATTCATTTCTCTCTCTCTCTCTCTCTCTCTCTCTCTCTCTCTCGCTTATTCTTACTCCACAGGCAACTGGCGATCCTCTGCCCGCGCTGACCTTCTCGAAGGCCGACGGTAAGCCACTCGCCGGCAACGCACGCTTCAAGGTCGAAACATTCGCTGACGGATCGGCACGCTTCACCATTGACAAGGTGGGCAAAGGGAGAGAGAGTGAGAGTGAGAAGGCGAGAAATAGAGACGAAGAGCACTAGATGGAAAAGGAGAGGGAAAGAGAAAGATTAGCAAGAGCGAGAGAGAGAAAAAGAGTTAGAGAGGGATAGAGAGACAGAGAGAGAAAGGAAGAGCGAGAGAGTCAAACAGAGAGAGAGAGAGAGAGAGAGAGAGAAATGGCACGGCTTGAAGGTGACCGCTGCGGACGCGGACACGTACGTGTGCACGGCGAAGAACGCGGGCGGCAGCTTCCAGTCGCGCTTCTCGCTCGCAGTCATGCGTGAGTGGGGCATTGATTTTCTTTTATTTATTTTTTGTAAAAATAAGTATATTGACCAATACTCATTTTTCATTTTCATAAATTTCTTTTGAAAATGCGGCGTTATTAATAAGTGTCAGAGTAAGAGGAAAAGAAAAGAAGAAGGGGAGAAGAAAAAAGTAATAGACAAAATGTAAACAACAAAAAGTAAAAAAAAAAACAATTAAAAAGTGTAAACAACAATAAAAAAAATAAACAACAATAAAAAAGGTAAACAACAAACATTCTTTGTCCAGAGGGGAAAGCGCCCGAGGCGCCGACCTTTGTCACGCGCTTCCAGTCGCTCTCCATCTACGAAGGCGACTCGGTCAAGCTGTACGCCAAGGCCAACGGCGATGACGTGGGGAAATATTTTTTTAAAATTTCATTTTAGAATTTATTTTTTATTTATTTTTTTATTTTTATTTCTTCTTTTAAATTTATATCATAATTAACGAGCTAAAGATTTCAAGTCGAGAAAAAAGCAATAAGAAAAATAATTATTTACAGGTCAAATACGCATGGTTCCGAGACAATGACGCTCTCACCAACGGGCCGCACTACAAGTAGGAATACTTTTTTCGTCTCAATATATATTTTTAAATAATTTTAAAAATTGATTTGCATTTAATCTTCTTACAATTCCTTTTAAAAAAAGTGAAAAAATATTACTAAAAAATTAATTAATTAAGGATCGAATCAAAGGGCGCCGAGACCGCGCTCACCATCCAGGACGCGACGATGGCCGAGGGCGGATGGTACAGATGCGATGCGACCAATCAGCATGGCACCACGCAGCTCAAGGGTGAGGGAGGGAGAGGCAGAGAGAGAGAGAGAAAAAGGGAGAGAGAGAGAATGAAAGAGTTAGAGAAAAAGAAAAAGAGGGATAGAGAGAGAGAGAAAGAAAGAGAGAGAGAGAGAGAGAGTGAATGAGAGAGTTAGAGAAAAAGAAAAAGAACGATAGAGAGAGAAAGAAAGCGAGTGAGAAAGAGAGAGGCAGAGAGAAAGAGAGAGAGAGAGAGAGAGAGAGAGAGAGAGGCCGAGAGAAAGAAAGAGAGAGAGAGAAAAAAAACAAAAGCCGTCGCATCTCAGGCCGCGTCGTTGTGCAGAGTCGCGCCAAGCTGGGCACGAACGCACGCGAACAGATCACGCTGCGCAAGGTGGACAGACGGAATGCACGGTGAGTCTTTGTCGTATAAGTAAATTATGTAAAATAGAAAACATAAATTGATATATAATAATTGAGAAGCAAAATATTTTAAATATAAATATGTATATCAGTGTTTGCACTCTGAGTTGTATAAGAAGCGGGAATAAAAAGAAATATTAGTAATGAAGCCTTTTTTTATATACATGCAAATGTATCGCAAATTTTTGTTGTTGTTTCACTTACAAAACTTTACAATGACGATCTCTCTCCATCTTTTGTTCTTTTCTTACTCCCTTTCTCCTTCTCAATCTCACTCTCTCCTCTCTACCTCTCTTTCTCTCTCCTTATCTATCTTTCTCTGCCTGTCTTACGCTCTCTTTCCCTCTCTCTCTCAGCTCGCCGATCCCTCAGCGACAGTTCGACGTCTCGGCATCAAAGGCGGCGCCCAGCTTTGGCGGGCAGCTCCAGCCACAACAGCTCGTCGAGGGGCAGGCGAGTATGGGGTTGAAGTTTAGAAGATGGGCGGGGCTATACGAGTGGGCGGGGCAAACAATAATAGATGGTTTAGACCAGAAGAAATGGACGGGGCTAGTCGAATAGGCGAGGCTAGCAGTGGGATGGCTTACTGTAAAGAATGACCTGTCTTTTGACTGTATACTGCAGGCCGTTTTCATTTATCAATTAATTAATTTAAAAAATAAATAAATAAAATTATATATTTATAATTCTTTCAGGTCGCCCGCCTCGAGCTGCAGTTCTCGCCAGGCGACGATCCGAATCTCAAGGTGGCATGGCTGAAGGATGGCAAGGTGCGTTCTCTTTCTGTCTCATCCTTTTGCTCTCCACTTGACGTTCTTGCTAACTTTCTCTGGTTCATTCTTTCATTCTCTCACCCTCTCTCTGTCTCTTCTACATTCTCTCTTATCTAGTCTTTATTACTCTCTCTCTCTCTTTCCTTACCTCTCTCGCCTAACCTCTCTCTCTTCCTCGCTCTTTCTCGCTCTCTCTCTCTCTCTCTCTCTCTCTCTCTCTCTCCAGGCAATCATCGCGAGCTCTCGCGTCGTGACTGTCTGCGAGTTCGGCTCGGCCGTCCTCGAGATCAGCCCGGCGACCGCGTCCGACTCTGGCGAGTACACGGTGGTCGCCGTGAATCCGCTCGGCGAAGCTCGCGCCTCCACCATTATCCAGATCATCGGTGCGGGACCGGAACGAATTTGAACAGACATTTTTTTTATAAAGTCCAAATCATCGGAGTGAGACCCGACAACTTTTAAACAGGTTTATTTAAAAAAAGGTCTAGATCATCGGTGCAGGACCAGCCAGGATTTAAACAGACATTTTTAAAAAGCAGTGCGATTTAAGCTTTAAAAAACAACAACATGAACACGTGGTTTGCATGGCCTCACTTCTTTGAAAGTGGCGCTACCAATTCGCTCAACTGCTGGTCTAGTAGAGCGACTGCTTATATTGTTGATGTAGAGTGGCTAAAATTTTTTTTGCTGTCTGAACGTGTCATATAAATAAGGATTCAGGAACAATTTGTGCAGAGATCATAATATTTCTATTAAAATTGTTGGATTATTTACGTCTCTCTCTCTCTCTCTCTCTCTCTCTCTCTTTCTCCCGTTCTCTTTCTCTGCAAATCTCTCGATCTCTCTCTCTCTCTCATCCTTCTTTGATGCCACAGGTCATCGCCCGATCCCTGGCGGCATCGTCACCTCCTCTTCCACGAATGCGTCAGGAGGCGCCATCACTCAGATGGGCTCGGTGTACGCGGCGGCCGGTCCGGCGGGTGCCGCGCGTCTCGTTGGCTCCATGTCGGGCGGCGTCGGCCGCCCCATGGATCTGCCCAACTTCACGACCGAGCTGCGCAGTCAGGCGAGTGGATGTAGAAGCTTATAACAGATATATCCGTTGCTTATATCAATCAATCAATTTATACGGTGGAACATAATTATGTAACACACGTGGTAAAAATTATTAAATTAAAGAACAATAATAACATTGAAAACCGAAAGATAGGAAAATAAAGACAATGGATACAAGAGAAGGACTAGGCAAGAGTGAGAGACTGTGGAGGTTATAACAGATAAATCCGTTGCTTATAACAGATATATCCGTAGCACATTGAAGATATATCCGTATCTGTTAACTGATATAGCTGTTACCAGGAGATTATAGAGGATTGTTATGCCTTTGATAGATCATTGAGCTGCGATTAGGAAACAGCGGATATTTCCGTGACAATTATGTCCGCTATTGGGAAGCGTGTATTACCCATATTTATTCGACCAATTGGAGTGATAAGTTCGTAGCGCCTTTTCCCATTTACGACTAAAATTAATCATTTCCTTTAAAAAATAACATATTATTGTTTATTGACATATATCATCCTGCGAGAAGCTGCGCAAATTGAGTCTCTTCTATGTACATATAACGAATGCATTGCAAAACCACCGGGCTGTATCGGGAGCAGAGAAGGTGAGAGCCAAGTTGGCTGTGATGTGGACTGTGAACGATGGAAGGTGAGGTAAAGAAAAATAAAATAAAATAAAATGGATAGTGAAAGAGAGAGAGAGAGAGAGAGGGAGAGAGAAATAATTCGCCTGTTTAACTCTCGACTTGTTTTCAGGAGCTTTTCGAGGGATCGCCGCTGCATCTCGAAGCCAAGATTACGCCCATCAATGATCCGACGCTCAAGATTGAGTGGTTCCTCAATGGAAAGCCGCTGCCTGCAGGTCAGTTGAAGAGAGTGCGAGAGAAAGAGAGAATGAGGGAAAGAGAGAGAGAGAGAGGTAGAGAAAGAGTTAATGATAGAGACGGGTAGAGAGATAGCGCGTTAGAGAGTTTAAGTACAGAAAGGGAGAGAGAGATGATTAAAGAAAGTGAGAGGGAGAGAGAGAGATAGTGAAAGAAAGAGAAAGAAAGAAAGGGAGTGTGTTTGATTGTAATCGTACAGAGACGGAGAGTGAAAGAGAGAGAGAGAGAGAGAGAGAGAGAGAGAGGGACAGAGAGGGAGAACAAAATTCTCCACCCAGGTGGTCGCGTCCAGCAACAGCTGCTGCACGGCTTCATCACGCTCGACATCGCCGAGCTCGCGCTCTCCGACGTCGGCACCATCACGGCGCGCGCTGTCAACAGTATCGGCGAGGCCGAGAGCAACGCTGTCGTCGTCGTGCATCGTATGGCGGCGTTGCTTTTATTTTATTTATTTTAATTAATTTAATTAATTTTGCATCGTATGGCGGCGTTGCTTTTTTTATATATATTTTATCTTAATTAATTTAATAAATTTTTAACTAATAATTATTTTTGTTTTTATTTTCTTAAAATCTTTTTTTTCTATATTTACATATGTATATCATATAGTGCATAGTCATACTCAAAATAAATAAATAAATTTATTTATTTATTTATTCTTTATTCGCAATAATGAGAAAGGAAGATTGTAGTAAATTATTCTTATATTATAAAATTAAAAGAGAGAAAAAGGGAGCAAACATTCCAGCTCGCCACAATCTGCAAGAGTTTGGCGGCCGGCCGCTGGACGTCGAAGACGTACGCGAGATTCAGTTCGCGCACGGCAAGGGAGACGAGGTTAGCGAGGATTTGTTTTGGTTAATAATAATAATAATAATAATAATAATAATAATAATAATAATAATAATAATAATAATAATAATTATTATTATTATTATTATTATTATTATTATTATTATTATTATTATTGTTGTTTCTATTGTTGTGATTGTTATTATTGTACTATTATTATTGTTGTTTTATTATTGCTATTGCTATTATTATTATTGTTATTTATTTATTTATTTATTTGGGTTTTATTTCAAGGTTAAAAATAAACCTTTTATATCTATGAATAAAGCACTTTTTATTGTTAAAAAACTTTTTAAGATCCAAAGAGTCAAACAAACTTGTAGGCTCCTCGTTTCATCACGCAGCTGCAAGACTTCTTCTGCACTGAAGTCAGTTTTACTTGGAAAATATGCATTTTTGTAGAACACACAGAATTATAAGAAGAAAGCAAAGCAAAAAAAAAACAGATCCCGTGGTTTGCATTCGTTGCCATTCTATAGAGCAAAACACAGTTGCGCGTGCAATCTGATAATGCTTTCCCTGACAAGTGATGAAATAATAAAGAAATACCTCATCAATGGCTTGTAGATAAATAAATTTTTTTTTCAGATAGAGAAAAAATTATCTGAATTCAATTTATGTACCTTTTCGGTAGTTTTTCCTTCTATTTCATGAATATAGTATTTGTTCGGCATTCATAACCGGCTACATTCGCACTACTTTTCAAATTTTTCTCTATTGTCACCTTCCATCTCTCTTTATCTCGCCGTATTCTCTCCCTCTTTGTCTCTCTCCGTCCCCTCACTTTCTCACTCTCATTCTCTCTCTCTCATTTTCTCTGTCTCTCTGTCTCTCTCTCTCTCTTCAGGAGCTCGGCCGTACCTACTTTGAAGCTCGCATCTCGCCCATCAACGACCCATCACTGCGTGTCAGCTGGCTCAAGGACGGCCACGCGCTTCCGAGCGCCAACCGAATTCAGGTTTGCTCAAGGATTACGTGTTTGTGATGATGAGACTGAACGGGATATCGTTGTAATACAGAGACAGAAATAGTTATTGTAGTTATTAATGTGCTCTTTTCCTTAAAAAAAACGAAACCGGACTTGATACAAGCAATATTAAAAATAAATGTTATGAGCAGTGCTACAAAACAAATTGTTCCATGAAAGTTACGCTATCCATAACTATCTTCGGCACAGACCTTCCATAACTTTGGCATCGTCTCGCTCACGTTGCATCCGACGTACCCGGAGGACGCGGGCACGTACGCGTGCGTCCTGCACTCGGTGCATGGCCAGGTTGGAGATTGAGGAGAGAATGTCACATTGGCTTGAACATTCATTGTTCGGCCATGCGAGACAATCGGACGAAAATTGTTACCGCTTTCAAGGAGACACATTCATTGTTTTCGGAGAAACGGAACATGTTTGTACGTAGCTAACGATAAGGACTTTACTTATTTATAACATTTTTTAAAGAAAATTTGTTCATGTTGTTAAAATAACTCTTTCTTTTCGTAAGTAATAGAGAAGTAAAAAGAAA
>CALZFC010000306.1:0-22500 GCA_945643635.1 Allodiplogaster sudhausi | reverse complement strand
TGTCTCTCTCTCTCTCTCTCTTTCCTTTTCTTCATCTGTTGTCACGTAAAGGAAAGCACGTACAAGTCGCAGTCATCAGCTCCAACTGGGAAAGCCACGCTCCTTGCTTTAATCGAGCAACCATGAGCGACCAACGTAGAAGCTTGCATCTCTTTCCGCTTGAGATCAATGATGAATCTAATCCGAGATATCCCCCGTTGGGGTCCTTCCACGGCCCCTTTTCCTCCTTCGCTAGGACAGAGTCCATAAACGACCCCTTCTCTTCCTTGGGCCGGACGGGGTCCTCGCTGCCACATGGTACCGTATCGGAGCGTGCGCGCGAATTCGCAGCATCCGGCCATCCGGTCCCTGTGAATGTGCTGCGAGCGACCGCTGCCGATGTCCGTAGCGTGGTCAGGATCAGGGATGTTAGGACCATGTCCTCCGACATCCCTATCCCAAGTTTGCCCATGTCCCACCACGCTCCGATCTCAAGCTTGCCCATGTCCCACCACGCTCCGATCTCAAGCTTGCCCATGTCCCACCACGCTCCGATCTCAAGCTCCAGTCCAGTGCCGCCGACTCGGAAGAGAGCGTCCTTTGACGCTGTTGAGCGCCATCGCCGATCGGCTACGGATGTCCCACCTTGCTCCGATCTCAAGCCTGCCCATGTCCCACCGCGCGCCGATCTCAACCTTGATCGTGTCCCATCTCGCTCCGATCTGATGCCTGCCCACGTCCCTCCTCGCTCCGATCACGCCCGTCGTCGTCACTCGGACAGCTTGACGCTGTTGGCGTCCAAGAAGAGCTCGAATAAGAGCCTCTCGCCGCGAGCTTCTCTTCTGCTTGCCTCCCCTCGTCCGTCTGCCGCGTCGTCTGCTGCCTGTGCCCTCTCGCGCATTCGCGTTCCGGAAGGAGGACAGGTTCACCGCGCAGCGGATAAACTTCTTGGATTGGAGCAAGCGGATAGAGGCATGAGCCTTAGCCGCCTGTCGACCAGAGGTATAGTTTAATGGAGCCAAAAAACTCAATTTTAAATTCGCGCCTTTTCCCTGAGACACAATGCGAGAGAGCAAGTGAGATTGTTGAGAGGCGCCGAATACAATGCTCATCAAAATACGAATATGTACACAAATGTATTACGGTTCGTGGTTCATTATTAGTAATAACGATAAAGTTTCTGACTTTGTCTTATTGCTAGTAAATTTTTATTCTTTAAACGTGTTCTAAAATGGTGATATGTATATCGTCAATTATAAATATTTGTGAGTATTTTTTTTAAATTATTTTATTATAAAAATAAAGTAATCATTAAATTAATTAATTATTTATGAATTAATATAATACAAACTATAATTAGTCTAGTTTATGATGATAAATTAGTAGTATATAAAACTATAATTGCCTTGATTAATTAATTAACCAATTAATATTATTAATTACAATTTGCTCTCTCTCTCTTCCAGCCAAGGCCGCCATCCTCGGCGACACGCAGCATCCGAGCTCGTACGCGCGCATCCAGCAGATCGAAGCGCCGCGACCGGCGCCCGCCGAGCTGCCCGACGTCGAGCAGCAGGTCGGAGCGGCGGCGGCATCTATTTGAAAGATCTTTTTTTTCAACGTTTTTTAAACATTCTTTTATGTCTACTAATAATAGTTCCACAAGAGAAGTATTTGCCACGAATGATATTATTTATGTTTAAAATTGGATCTATTTACGAGCATAATTTTATTCGTAATTTAATATGCAATAAAAAAGACATATATGATTTCTTAATGAGCAAAAATATTAATTAAAAAACAAGCCCGCTAATTAATCAATTTTGTTCTCTTCCAGGCACCCTCCTTCGTCAAGCAGCTCGGCCCGGCTGTCTCGGTCGAAGAGGGCGACGCTGTCTACCTCGAGGCGCAGGTGCTGCCGATCGACGACAACTCCATGACGGTTAGGAAAAGGCACATTTGAATTCGCGCCTTTTTGCCTGAGACACAAGGACGAGAGAGCATGCTATTTAGAGAGACAATTCCAGAAGAAGAAAAAAACATATTACAATGGTCAGGAAAATTCAAATAGATCACACACACGTTTTTTTTCCTTTAAAAGGAGCTGATTGGGAAAATAAGGCTAATAATTTAGAATTCGCGCACTTTACATAAGCATTCAATCAATAGATCTATATGACATATGGTATATGGTGTACCAATGCTTTTTTCTTAATTCTCTCTCTCTCTCTCTTTCTCTTTCTCCCTCTCTCTCTCTCTTTCCCCAGTACGAATGGCTCATGAAAGGCGCGCGTTGTCGACTATTTTGAATTCGCGCGCTTTCTTCGTTAATCAATAAATAGGTCACTATTATATCTTGATCAAAATGATTTCTTTTCCTCCAGTACGAATGGCTGCTGAACGGCGCGCCACTGATGAAGGCGCATCGCTACGTGCTCTCGTACGACTTTGGCTACATCGCCCTCAACATTCTCTACTGCTTCCCCGAGGACTCGGGCGAGTACACGCTGGTGAGTCTGCATGCTTATTAATTAATTAATTTATTTATTTATTATTTTGAAAATCATTTTTTAAGCTTTTTTTAATCAGGAATAAAAGAGAGAAGAGAGAGAGAGAGAGAGAGAGAGAGAGAGAGAGAAAGAGATTGTGAGAAACGAGAGCGAGAGAGAGAGAGCGAACGAGATTGTGAGAAGAGAGAGAGAGAGAGAGAGAGAGAGAGAGAGAGAGATAGAGAGATAGTAGATATAGTATAATGATCATTCGATTCTAGGTTGTCCGCAATGCGAAGGGTGAAGCTAGCTCCACCGTCCGCATCGACTGCTCACAGAAGGGAGCAATGGTAAGCCAGCTTTCTTTTTCCTTTCATAAGAAATCTGTAATAAACATCACCCGGCGGTTTCGCGCATCAAACATGAGCATAAAGGCGTTCGTTGGTAGTTTCAAAACGTTTCTATCATCTTGAAGCCCCTTGTCTATTGCCTAAATTAAGAGAATCTATTTGAATTGGAAGAAAATTGAATTGAAAAATTAAGAGAATCTATTTGAATTGGAAGAAAATTGAATTGAATTACTAGAGTACGCTTTAAACGTCAATCTGTTTCTTTATTTTTTCAAGTCTTCTAGAATAGCAAAGTTGTAGGTTTTTCTTATGATAATCAGCTTTAAACCTAAAAAGAAAAAAACACTTTTTAGGTTTTTTTACTTTAAAATATATTTAAAAAAAATAAAAAATAAAAAAACTACCACCATTCTTCCAGCTCACCGACTCCTTCCATCCAAACTCGATCCAGCGGATTGAGCAGCTCGAAGCGCCGCAGCTGAGAGCCGAGCCAGCACCCGAGGCAGAGAAGCAGGCACCCGTCATTGTGCAGGTGGGCGATAGAAAGAGAGAGAGAGAGAGGCAGAAAGAGAGAGCGAGGGCGAGAGAGAGAGGGAGAGAGAGTGAGAGAGAGGGAGAGAGAGGCAGAAAGAGAGAGCGAGGGCGAGAGAGAGAGGGAGAGAGAGTGAGAGAGAGGTGGAGAGAGAGAGGCAGAAAGAGAGAGAGAGAGATAGAGAGAGAGAGAGGCAGAAAGAGAGAGCGAGGGCGAGAGAGAGAGGGAGAGAGAGTGAGAGAGAGGGAGAGAGAGAGGCAGAAAGAGAAAGAGAGAGAGAGAGAGAGGCAGAAAGAGAGAGCGAGGGCGAGAGAGAGAGGGAGAGAGAGTGAGAGAGAGGGAGAGAGAGAGGCAGAAAGAGAGAGAGAGAGAGAGGGAGAGAGAGAGGCAGAAAGAGAGAGAGAGAGAGAGAGAGAGAGAGAGAGAGGCAGAAAGAGAGAGCGAGGGAGAGAGAGAGGGAGAAAGAGAGAGTGAGAAAGAAAGTACACTCTTGAGGAGAGGGAGAGGCAGTGAGCGAGCTGTATGTAGAGTGAGAGAGAGAATGGGAGAAAGAGTGAGAGAAAGAGTGAGAGAGAAGGAGAACGTTGAATATGAGAAAGGTTATTTTGGCAACGATAGAAAAAAAATTTTAAAAGGTAGAATTGAAAAAAAACTGAAGGTTGAATTGTACACGCAGAGCATGACGTCACCAGAACATGACGTCATCAGAACATGACGTCATCAGAACATGACGTCATCTCTTCTCTCTTGCACAGGGTTTGCCGTTTTCCATCGACCAAGTGCACGAGTCGCAGACGCTGCATCTCGAGGCGCAGATCACGCCGGTCGATGACAATCAGCTGCAGGTCTGTGATGATATGCAGAGAGAGAGAGAGAGAGATAGAGAGAGAGAGAGAGAGAGAGAGAGAGAGGAAGAGAGAGAGAGAGAAATGGAGAGATAGAGAGAGAGAAAAGGAGAGATAGAGAGAGAGAGAAAGAGAAAGAGATAGAAATAGACAGAGAGAGAAGGAGAATGAGAGAGAAAGAGAGGGAGAAATAGACAGAGAAAGAGAGAAAGAGAGAGAAAAAGAGAGAAAGAGAGAGAAAGAGAGAAGAATAGAGAGAGAGGGAGAATGAGAGAGAAAGAGAGAGAGAAATAGACAGAGAAAGAGAGAGAAAGAGAAAGAGAGAGAGAGAAAAAAGAGAGAAAGAGAGAGAAAGAATGAGACATAGAGAGAGATAGAAAGAAAGAGAGATAGAGATAAAGATGCATATGTACTTGTAGGTCATGTGGCTCCACAACGGTGCTCCACTCAAGGCAAGCAGCCGGTGAGTCTTCAAATTTTTTTTTGGCTTTCAAATTTATTTCAATCTCTTTAGAACTCTTATTTTCTAAACGATAACTATCTCTTGTATTCTCTCTTCTCTCTCCCCCTCTCTCTTTCTCTATCTCTCTGCTCCAATGCCAGATACCGTCACCTGAACGACTTTGGCTTCGTCTCGCTCGACATTGACTACATCATTGCGGACGATGCCGGCACTTACACGCTCGTGATCGCCAACTCGAAAGGTGACACAGTAGTTATCTGCCTAAATTCAGCATAGATGCATTTCTTTCTTCTTATAGTGGAATTTATCATTTTAAAACCATAATTTAAATAATTAATTAATTAATTAATAGTTTAACAAACATCCTTTAAAGGCCGCGCCGAGTCGTCGACCTCCTTTGAAGTCGAGCGACTCGGCTCGATCGTGTCGGACACGGCGCATCCCGAGTCACTGAGACGCATTCAGGAGATGGAACAGCTGCAGCCGGCCGTGCCGTCCGTTGAGGACCAGGCACCCGAGGTGAGCGAGAGAAAGAGAGAGAGAGAGTGAGAGAGAGAGAGATAGAGAAGGAAAGGGAATGAGAGAGAGATGGATAGGGACAGAGAGAGATAGAGAGAGAAAGAAGGAGAGAGAGAGAGAGAGAGAACCACTTTTTGGAGAGAGAGTCAGGAGAAAAATAAAAAAATAAATAAAACAATATTCTAAAAATCGAATAATAATAATAAAAAAATACCCATTTTCCCCAGGCGCCCGTCTTCACGCAGCAGCTGACGGGGCCGTCCGATGTTCTCAAGGAAGGCCAGTCGGTGCACATGGACTGTGTCGTGCAGCCCATCAACGACCCGGCACTCAGGGTACGGAAGATGAGGGGATACGGTAGCACACCAATTAGGTACTCATACCATAGAACGGAAATAGTACCGTTGGTATAATAAGGCTCTAAAATACTGTAGAAGGGATTCTATAATACTGTAATCATTTGGCACAACGTTTGGAATTTGACACATCATATTGTTACAGGTTTCCTCGAATGAAAATTGGTAATTCTTTTAATTGAACTTTTTTTAATTGCTCACTTTTTTGATTGGTCAACTTTCTTTAGTTGGTCAAATTTTAATTTTACGACGTTTTAAGATCGAATGGTTCTTCAATGGCGCGCCGCTGCAATTCGGCTCGCGCATCCGCATGATACACGACTTTGGCTACGTTGGACTCGAGTTCCTGCATGTCCATCCAGAAGGTGAGAGGAAGAGAGAGATAGAGGGAGAGAGAGAGAGAAAGAGATAGAGAGAATTAGAGTGTGAAAGAGAGAGAGAGAGAGAGAGAGAGCGAGTGAAGGGGAGAGAGATAGAGGGAGAGAGAGAGAGAGAGAGAGAGAGAGAGAGAGAGTAAGAGATTGAGAGAATCAGAGAGCGAAACAGAGAGAGAGAGAGAGAGAGAAGGAAAGAGAGAGAGAGAGAGAGAGAGACAGAGAGAGAGCATACTAGTAAATCGACAAAAGTAGAAGAAGGGGAGTGCACTTATATAATTGTCTTGCAGATGAAAACTTACAAACTAAAAAATGGATAAAAACCGTTGATCGTTGTTAGAAAGGAAAATGAAAACTGAAATAAAGCGCGTTCTAGTTAGAACCACATGGTCTGAATAAAAGAGAAATAAAGACAATCCCTACTTTCAATGTATCAAAATGCCTGTAAATTGTTGAGCTGTTAAATTATTTGCAAGACTTTTGTTGATTGTAAGCCAACCCGAATACGTTTTTCCAAAGGCGTTTGGAAAGGCAAAATTAGCAGAATGATTATTATGAGAGTGAGAGGAAGTAGAATGATGAGAGGGAAAAAAGAAGTGTAAAAGTGAGTGAGAATTTTTTTTTGTTGGTTTTTTTTTGGAAAAAAAATGGGTGGGGAAGACAACTTTTGTGCTGCACACAGATTCTGGCACGTACGAGTGCTGCGCATCCAACGCAGCAGGAAGCGCGTCGACGCAGCTGACAATCGAATGCAGACGTCAGTGTGTGGATTTTTGCCACCCTCCCCCCTCCGCCCAGGAAATATTAGTGTGATTGTATCGATAAAAAATCTCTATCTATAATTGCTGACTACATTTATCTAACCATCAGCTTTTTTTTTCTAAACAGTTGATTTGTAATCCGTGAGAAAGTGAGATAGAAATAAGGAGTTAAAAAAAAATTTGTTTCAGCCCGTCGCAATCTCTACCTCGACACGCAGCACGCCGAGTCTTGGGCGCGCATTCAGGAGTTTGAGAACAAGTTAGATGGAGAGCTCTCTTTTATCGGTAGAGGAAGGAGATAAGAAGAACAATTTCAAATTTCCCGCGCTCCTTCGCACTTTCTCATTCTTCACGCATATCATCCTATTTCTATCTGTCCTGCGAAATAGCATAGCCTGCCCTGTTATACGAAGCAATTTGAACGTGCATTTTAAAAATCTCTTTTTTCGATGATCATACTGCTTTAAACTACGGGTTCAAAGTATATAAAGAATTTCCATCGTCGACTCGAGAAATATACCTTTTTTGTATTGGAGCAAGCAGTAATTCGCCTTTTGTTTGTGTGTATTTAATCTAATTATTTGCGAGGTTACCGTAACATCGAATTTAACGAATTAAATAAATTCACTTCTTTCATCTCCGCCTTGCAGAGAAGACGACCGTCCGCCGACTCCCGAGCTCACGTTCGAGCCGCCAACGTTCATCGAGCAGCTCCAGGTTTGCTTCTTTTATTGTAATTTTTTTTTGAGAAAATTATTGTGCCCTTTTAGATAAATAAATTAGGACACATTAATTCCAAGCCAAAAAATGATGGCAAATTTGTTTATATGTTGTACTTTCAGTGCTGGGTGTACAGAGCTATATGGAACACAGAAGAGATTCGCCTAGCGCTAAAATTACTATCTTTGAGCGCTTTAGCCGAGTGGCGACGGAAGCACCGTTCTCAACACAAATATAGTCTCGCATTTTAGATAAAACAGAAAAAAACGTATATAAATTAAAAATCACTAAAATCAATCAATACAATAAATTTAAAAAAAAATCGATCAATAACTCAGACAATATTATCAGTTAATAACAAGCAATCAATAAAAGAGCAGTCAATAAATCAGTTAATATATAAATCAATACTCTAGGGCTCGGATGGCCTGATCGAGGGCGCGCAGATTCGACTCATCTGCCGCCTCGTGCCTGTCAACGATCCGACCCTGCGCATCCTGTGGACACGCAACGGGCAGCCACTGCCTCAGGTGCGCGTGCCCCTGAATTCTTGGCGGGAAAAATTGATTACTTGAATCGTGTGCCGGCAGGTTTGGTGTCTCTTGCGCCATCTCCGTCTTTTGCTATCACTTTTTCGCTTTCTCTTTCTAGCTGTCTCTCTTTTTTACTATCCCTTCCTATTTCCCTTTCTCTCACTCCAACTTTTTGCTTTTCGTTCTCTCTCCCACTCTCTCTCTCTCTCGCTCTCTCTCTTTTCTCTCTTTCTTCTCTCTCTTTCTCTTTTCTGTCTCTCTTTTCTACCTCTCTCTCTCTCTCTCTCTCTCTTTTCTCTCTCTCTCTTCTCTCTCTCTCTCTTTCTCCTTTGCAGGCCTCTCGCTTCATGTATCGTCGTGACGTCGAGCTGTGCACCCTGGACATTCTCGCGCTCTACGGCGAGGACTCGGGCGAGTACGCGTGCCATGCCAAGTCGGACTTTGGTCAAGCGACCACTTCTTGCCAGGTAGAGAGAGAGAGAGAGAGAGAGAGAGAAAAGAGAGAGAGAGAGAAGAGAGAGAGAGAAGAGAAAAGAGAGAGAAGAGAAGAGAGAGAGAGAAGAGAAGAGAGAGAGGGACAGAGGGAGAGAGAGACAGAGGGAGAGAGAAGAGAAGAGAGAGAGAGAGAAAAAAGAGAGAGACAGAGACAGAGAGACAGAGAGACAGAGGGAGAGAGAGAGAGAGAGAAAGAGAAAGAGAGAGACAGAGGGAGAGAGAGAGACAGAGGGAGAGAGAGAAGAGAGCGAAAGACTAAAGAGATAGAGAGATGTAGATAAAGAAAGAGAGAGAGAGAGAGAGATAGAAAGAGAGATAGATAGAAGAGAGATAGAGAGAGAGAGAGAGTGAATAAAGTGACTGACAAAGATGATGAGTGAGACATGGATAAAGTAGATAACTAGAGAGATAAAGAGAGACAGAGATAGAGAAAGATAGAGCGAGAGAAAAGAGAACGAGACAGAGTTAGAGAGAAATTGAGATATAGACAAATGTCCATTCAAGGTGGGCGTCATCCCCACGGACGCGCTTCTCCTGGACACCCAGCACGAAGAGAGCTGGCGCACTATCCAGGTTTCTATTCCAACTTATAGTTTAATTTGAAAAATTCAAAGTATTATTTCAACTTTATGTATTAATAATATGAGAAGAATTCGCATAATTTAGTGCTTAATTAACTTGAAAAAAAGAACTCCTAATATCATTTTCCTATGCAGGAGATCGAAAGCCGCAAGCCGCCAGAGCCAATTGTCGAGGAGGCGGAGAAAGTGAGCTTTTTTTCTCTTCTTGCGTCGCGTACTAGTATCAAAGAAAAACTGTGCATAAATTTTATTTAAAATAATTAAAACTGAATGACTTTACATGTTTAAGAAGCCAATCTGGGGGTCCTAACACGTTTCTTTGTTTTTCTTTCCTAGATCCCTCCTCGCTTCACCGTTCCGCTCGCCGGCAACCTGGGCGAGTTCGCCGAAGGCGTGCCGATCCATCTCGAGTGCCAGGTGGCGTCTTCAAAATTAATTAATTATTAATTCAAATTAAATAGCTTTTAAATAATAAAAAAATCCATAAAAAATATAATAATAAAAAATAAAAAATAAAACATTTGCCAGGTCGAACCGACCAACGACAACCAGCTCACGGTGCAGTGGCTGCACAACGGGCAGCCGCTCGCGAACGGCCATCGGTTAGGATTCTTTTTTTTGCAATCAAATTTCGCGCCAAAATGATTTAAATTTAGCGCCAAAACAATTTAAATTTCGCGCAAAGAATCAAATAATTTCATCATCAGCTTCCGTTCGACGCACGACTTTGGCTTCGTCGCCCTCGACATTCTGTACGCGTTCGCTCAGGACACGGGCGAGTGGGCGGTGGTGGCGAGGAACGAGCTGGGCGAAGCGAACACCGTCGCAACGTTCAATGGTTTCTTGTTATATATAAAATTTAAATGTCAAAAAATAATTCATTATAAATATTCATCTGTTATGAAATTTTTTATACAAAATAGAGTTATATACTTTGAATTTATAATGCATTTTGTTAATGCACAAAAAAAGAGTTTTTTTAGTGACTCCACGAGGCACAATCTACACCGATTCGCAGCATCCCGAAAGCTGGCAGCGAATTCAGGTTTTTTTCTTCGTTTCACGGCTTTTTCCGCTTTATTCTCCTGTATGTAATGATTTTTTTATGTAAATTTAATTTAATTTTGTAAAAGAATAAATAAATAATAAATCGTTTTTTTTAACAGGAGATCGAAGCTCCTCGTGCGGCACCGGAGGAAGCGCCAGCGCCAGAGGTAAAATGCGGCCACTTTGAACTTTTAAAAAAGAGCCATTTAATTCTCTCTCTCTCTGTCTCTCTCTCTCTAGGGAGGGATAGAGAGACAAAGAGAGAGAGAAAGAGACTAAGCGTAATAAAATATGAAGCAGGAATCGAATGAGCTCTCTCCTTCTTTCTTTCTATATCCCCCTTTTCTTTATCTCTCTCTCTCTCTCACACACGCTTCTCTCTCTCTGTCAATATCTCTCTTTGTGTCTAACTCTACCTATCTATCTCTCTCTTTCTCTCTAAATCCCTTCTCTCTCTAGATCGTCGCTGCCAAGTTCGTGGAGCTGATGCAGTCGCTGGATCGCATCGAGTTCCAGTCTGCGCACTTCGAGACTCGCGTCACGCCCATAAACGACCCCAACTTGCGCATCCAATGGTGAGCATGGTGTGGCGGGAAGTTTAAATATTTGAATTTAAAATTTCAATATATCAAATCTCAGCTGGCCGCATTATTCTTTACTAAATTCTCATTACCGCATAAGAAAAAAAAATCAACAGTGTTTGAGCGCAGAATTAAGGATATGTCGTAGCTTTAATGTTTGAATATACTATGTGAATGTATAGGTAACTGAATGAGATGCATGTTGGTTTAAAAAAAAAGTTTGATTATTTATTTCATTAAATAAATCTATTTAAATACATACGTTACAATTATATATATATATATATATATATATATATATCACGTTTGCAGGCTCAAGGACGGCGCGCCGATGGGCAATTCGAACAGATTCAAGCTAACTTACGACTTTGGCTTCGTCGCCCTCGATATCATGCACACGGTGGCCGAGGACGCGGGCACGTACAGCGTTGTCGCCACCAATGAGAAGGGTAGGCAGAGAGAGAGAGAGAAGGAGAGAGAGAAGTAGAGAGAGAGGAAAGAGAGAATAAAAAGGCAGAACACTGTGATAGAGAGAGAGACAGAAATAGGAGATGAACGTGATATACTCAACAAAATGATAATTATATAAATAAACCTAATTGTAGGCAATATCGTGTTCAGGAACTGATCAATTCTGATGATCGGCTATTCTGATCATATTTTAAATAAATATTTTAATTAATTAAATTTAAAAAAAATTCAGGCAACGACCAAGTCTCTGCCACGCTGAGCGTCGTTGCGAACCCGTCCATCATCGGCAACACGCAGCACGAGCAGAGCTGGGCGCGCATCCAGCAGCTGGAGGCCGTCAAGGCGCCCGGCGAGGAGGCGGCCGAAGCGGCGCCTGAGGCTCCGCGGTAGGAAGATTAAGCGCTTTCAATGGGGAGGGAATTTTTTTTTAAAACTTGAATGCACGTCTTGACAAAAATGTTTAAAACTTGAGTAATCGTCTTGACAAAAACCCCGTTGTCTTCCTAGTAAGTATGCAACGAACTATTAGAATAAGAAGACTAGAATAAAAAGTAATAATTAAATTAATTAATTAACTAACTGTTGCTAGATGGGTCCGTCCGCTCAATTCGGCCGACGGCCTCGTCGAAGGACAGCCGGCGCACTTTGAAGCGCACTTCGCGCCCTTCGGCGACCCGCGTACGACTGTGCACTGGTTCCTCAATGGAAGACCACTCCCGATGAGCAGCAGGAGGTGAAATAGAGTAGAGAGAAGGAGAAAGAGAGAGAGAGAGTTGAGAGTGAGTGGAGAGTGAGTGTAGAGAGACAGAGAAAGCGAGCAAAGAAGAAGCGATAGAGCGTACGAGAATGTGAGATTGAATTAGAAAATCGACAGCAAAAGAAGGAAGATCTCGCACAAGTACATTTTCCCTATGCGACCTTTTGATGATGATTTTTGCAATATTCTCAAGATATCACTGGTATAATTAATAAATTATAGAAACAAAATATATGTTCAGAATTATGCGCAACGACTTCGGTCTCGTCACGCTCGATCTGCAGTACACGCTGGCCGAGGACGCCGGCGAGTACATGGTGCTTGTACGGAACGAGGCTGGCGAGGACCAAACCACTGGTAGGATGGCTCTCTCTCTCTCTCCCTCTCTACGCTCTCTCTCTCTCTCTCTCTCTTTCTGTAATGTTGTCAACTTGTTTCTATATCATCTTTTCTTTCAGTCTCTCTCTCTCTCTGTCTTTCTCTCTCCTCTCAACCTTTTCTCACTCTCTAATCATCTCACTCTCCCTCACTCGGCAGGCTCTCTCTCGTGCCAGTCTCGCGCTTCCATTCTAGGCGACGTCCAGCATCAAGCCAGCTGGCAGCGCATTCAGGTTCGGAATTGTTATTTTTAAACTTTTTTTTTCAAAAATAATATGGAAATTTTTTTATTAAATACATGTTGATTGCTTTGTTTTCTTAATTTTTCTGTTATAATGCATATGCTTATCTACACCGTACTCAAACAGCCATGCTTCATTTTCCCTTCAGGAGATTGAGGCGCCGCGTCCTGCGAGGGCCGAGCACGAGGCGCCGACCTTCGCGAAGCCCTCATTCACTCAGCCTCTCCAGAGTGTCGACGTGGACGAGGGTGGCGTCGTGCTGTTGGAGGTATACAGATTGTAGATCAGATTGTTGATCAGATTGTAGATCGATTCAAATTCTTAGTCCAGAACCTAACGATTACTTCAGTTTTATCAAGCTCACCAAGTACATCAATTTTAACAAGCATGGAGTTTTACTTCGAAATAATCATCTGCATACATACATACATCTATTATATTTCTTGTAGTTGAAAGTCCATTAGAATGAAAGTATAAAAAAAGCATATTATAACTTTAAACATTTTTGTAATCTATAAAGGGGGCTTAACAGCAAAATGTACAAATGACGACCGAAACAATAAATGTGCTCTCAGGCGCGCTACATGCCCGTGAACGATCCGTCACTGCGCATCCAGTGGTTCCTTGACGACCAACCGCTCGCCGACTCGAACTGGATCACAATGACGCAAGATTTCGGCGTCGTGACACTTCGTGTCGCGCCGGCGTATGCAAGGTTTGCAAAAGCATATTATTTCTTCACTATAAAAATTGTGTTTTAAAACTATTTTTGCGTTTTTCGCGCTGTAAAAAAAACATTTAAAATGTCGAAAAAATTGATGCGGCGCCGTTGAAATACATTTAATTGCAGAAATAATAATTTTTAATTTTAGCTAACAAAACACTTTTTTATTTGCTAATTTACTATTTTAATAATTCATACGTCTAGACACTCTGGCGTCTACTCGTGCAAGGCGACGAACGGCGATGGCGCCGCGGTCACAAGCGGCAAAGTCACCGTGCAAGGTTTAAAAGGAGTTTTTTTCAAAATCAATAATTATTTAAAAAAAAATCATTAGACATTCACTTCCAATGTGCATATGAATTATTTTAAAAAAATCATATGAGAACGCACAAAATGAAATGTCCGACGGACGTATGTAGGCACTATTAGACTGGCCATAGCGTTTTGACATTCAATCGATGAAATTCTGGACAAATTCATGAAATCGAAGCAGAGGAATGTGGCAAAGGATTGATGTTCTCTCTCTCTCTCTGTATGTATCTCTCTCTCTCTCTCTCTCTCTTTATTCTACCTCTTCTACTTCCTTTCAGGCGCTGACAGTCTGCTCCTCGACACCTCTCATCCGCAGTCGCTTCAGCGAATCCAGGAGCTCGAAGCCATCGACAAAGTTATTATTAATTAAATAATTATACTTACATCAGGCTAGATTTCTTGTTTAGTAGTTTATGGCTTTTGGCGGTTAGACGAACTTCTAGATCACTTTGCTTCTTGTTATGAATAGTGTTTTCTAAACAAAACAGAAAATTTAAAAAAAAAACATTGTTTGGAATAAAATGTAATCTATTGCAGTACGCTCGTCTGGAAGCACCGGAGCGCGAGTACTCGAAGCCGCAGTGGATCCAGGAAATTGGCGATGTGGACGGAGTCGGCGAGGGGCAGGTGGGTAGAGAGGAGAAATTTACGGAGCGCAAAATGGACGAGTACAGAATCATCAAATAAGAAGAGGAATAGAGAGAGAGAAAGAGAGAAGACAGAGAGAGAGAGGAGAGAGAAGTAGAGAGAGAGAAGCAGAGAGAGAGAGAGAGATGGAGACAGGGCGAGAGAGAAGGGAATAGAGAGAAACTGAGAGAGATTGAGAAATAGAGAGAGAGAGAGAAATAGAAAAGTAAAGAGGCGAGAAAAAAGAAGAGAGAGAGAGAGAGAGAGAGAGAGAGCATCTTTTCATTCCCCATTTAGGTGATCGAGCTACACGGCCTCGTCGAGCCGAGTGGCGATCCTTCGATGCGCGTCGAATGGTTCCTCAATGGACAGCCGCTGCGAAACGGTGAGAGCGACTATAATTATTATTTAAAAAAATTTAATTGCATATTTCAAAGATAATTTGAATACAAAATGAATTTTTATGTGAAAAAGTAATAATAATAATAATTACACAAATGACTTAAAGTCAACTTTCTTAGCCAATCGCTTCCGGCAAGAGTACGAGTTCGGCAACGTCATCCTCACGATTGTGCACGTGCTGCCGCACGACTCGGGCGTGTACACGTGCAGGTGCGTAGAGTTTTTTTTTTGAGATGGTCCAAGAATGGCGGGCCGGACTTTCCGAGAAGCGAATGGCTATTTTACGGTCCCGGCCAGGGTCTATGGGTCCTTAGGCAGCAAATGAGCATGACATCTGCCTTGTGTCTTCTAGACATCCCAACAGGAAAGACCAACGGAGAAGAAGCAGCAAGTGGATCATGGACACTTTTTTCTCTTCCTTTACAGAGCCTGGAACGCGCTCGGAGAGGCGTCAACATCTGCAACCGTCAAGGTTGATGGTACGTACTAAAATGAATTGTAAACTTTTTTGGAGATATTTCTAAACTTCACATCTAATAACACTAACAATGCCAGGTATTGGAAATAAATAAGTTTTTTTTGTATTTGTTTACAATTTGCAGGCTACGAGCAAATCCTTCTCGATTCGCAACATCCCGTGTCGTGGCAACGCATCCAAGTACGCTTAGAACGATAACAATAATTATTATTAACAATCAATTATTAGACCCTTACATGGTGACCACAATGAATATATTAAATTCTGCATTCATAATTACTTTCTCACATACTGATTCCGAAATGTACATACATATTGACAATTATCACACATTTGTGGGGAATTGCTTCTTCGAAAGTATTTCCAAACAAAACCGGATTTTGTTTTTAATTGGTTAGCATAATTCCTGAAATGTTTTTTAAAGGAGCTCGAAGCGCCTCGCATTATCGAAGAAATCGAAGAAGTCGTCCAGAAGGAGAAGCCGTACTTCCTCACGCAGCTCGAGTCCTTCCAGGTTGGAAAATATAGAATTATGATTTTTTTAAATCAATTACTTGAATTATATTGAAACCTTGCTAGTCTTTGAAAGAAAATCACTTGAAATTGTAAATGAAAACAAGAGCTCGATCAGGATGTCCCCGAGGGCACTCCGATCCATCTCGAGGCCACGTTCCAGCCGGCCAGAGATCCCGACCTCAAGGTTGATGAGAGATCGAGGCGATCTTTCAGAGACATTTCTTACATTTTAGGATCTTGATACATTTTTTTTATTCGAAAACATACATATGGAGCTAGAAGAAAGCAAAGTTTGTTGTTGTTGTTGTTGTTGGAGCCATTTATTTATTTTGAACTACCATAAAAAGAACTTTATGTAATAATATTTAAAATTGAATTGAATTAAATTAAATTATGCAAATTAAGGCCGAGTGGCGTCGGAACGGCGCGCCGATCGGCGCCTCGCAACTCGTGCAGACGCGCCACGAACTCGGCTGGGCCACCCTCGACATCCTCTCCGTCAACCCCGACCACAACGGCATGTACAGTCTGCACATTGCGAACAGCGAGGGCGAAGCGGCGACGTCGGCGTCTGTCAAGGTATCGTCTGTCGCGAAAACTCGACCATTCTAGGGTGCAGGAATTTAATGTGAGCAAGATGTCCCATAGAAAGGGAAATAACGGTGTCGAAAACTCGACCATTCTAGGGCGCAAGAATTTAACGCGCGATTTCTTATAATGTTCATTATTATTTTCATTGTTTTTATTTTTGGATATATTTGTTTTTTACCTATTTCTTATTTATCCTAACGATATCACACATATGTAGCTGTCAGCAAGAAAGGTTGCATTGTCTTCAAGTCATTTTCAATTCCATAAAGTTAAATTAGGAACTGAAACCGCTACGCCGCTGACTTGTTCTGTGTTCCTTTGGGCTTTCTCGGCCACCGAAACCTTATCCGAAATACAATCACTGGAGCCAGAAAGAGGGGGAGGCAACCAGAAAAAAATGAGGATCTCTTGCTAATCGTAGCTTGATCGCTCGCTCTCTCTCTCTCTCTCCCTCTCTATTTCTTTCTCTCTCTCTCTCTCTCTCTCTCTGTCTCTCTCCCTGTCTCTCTCTGTCTCTCTCTATCTTTGCCTCTTTCTCTATTTATCTCTCACTCCTCTCTCTATATCCCTCTATTTCTCCCTCCCTCTCTATCTCTCTCTATCTCTCTCGTTCTCTCTAGTTCTCTGTCTCTCTCGTGCAAACAGCTACAGCCGCTGCCACAATATGCACTCTTTGCTTTTGTCAACAGATGCCTCTCTTGATGAGCGAGAAGGTGCGGGACGAAAATGGAGAAGCGCAACTGTTGAGAGGTGAAACAGTGCGTGGGGAGAGAGAGAGCTAGAAAGAAGTCAAAGAAAAAGAGAGGGTGAGAAAGAGAGAAGTGATGGAGAGAGATGAGAAAGATAGCCAAAGAGTGAGATACAGAGAGAAGAGCTTGAAGAGAGCGCGTGGAAAGACGTAGTATCCTCTGGAGGAAGGGAGTAGTTGAACGGCGAGATGGTGGAGCGCGCCTAAGCTTTCTCAATCACTCCGTGGAGTACCCGCTTGGTGAGCAGATGGCGAGAGAGAGAGGATGGAGAGAGAGACAGAGATAGAGAGATCGAGAGAAAAAGAGAGAGAGAGAGAGAGAGAGAGAGAGTGCGTGTGAAAGAAAAAAAGAGCAGAGACAGTGCGTGAGACAGGAAAAGGAAAAGAGAGGGCGAGAGAGATAAGGAGATGATGACAGATTCTAACTGTTGTGGAGAAAAGCATGCAGCGAAAGTCGCCATGTCGAGAGGGCGCGAAAAGAGAGAGCGAAGAGCCCGTGGCAGCAGAAGCAGTCCTCTCGAAAATGCACATCGGCGAATTGGCTTAGAGAAACACTAGCGAGCGTGAAGAAGAGAAGAATTGGCACGGTTCCAAGAATCGTTATCCATCATCATCATGGCTTTCTTCCTCAACATTTACTCGGTCCCGCGCGGCGCGCAACCTAGGCATGTCACTGCAAGTACGGGAAATGGTGGCCATCGGCAACAGGTTATAGAGTTGAGAAAATAAAGGCGGTTTTTTATAACTTTAATTATTTTATTTAAAAAAAAATTTTTTAAAAATAATAAATTAAAATATTATGAAATCGCAGGTTGCCGGGAGCGCTGGAGTCATTGGCGACGTTCGCCACGAGGAAAGCTGGAAGAGGATTCAGGTGAGTTGAATAAGTAATTAATTTATTAGGTAATTGATTGAATAAATATATATAATAGTATGTACATGTATAAATATAATTTAATTTTTTTTTAAATTTATTCTAGAAATATGCCATAAATTGAGAAAACCATGATGTAGAGATGTAGAAATGTTATTTCTGCAACTATTTTCTCTTTTCTCCAGGTTCTCGAAGCTCCTCGTCCTGAGGCTCCCGAGGCGCCCGCGCCCGTCTTTGACCACCCGGCCATTACGTCGTCCATCCAGGATGTCGACGTCAACGAGGGTGAGAGAGAGGAAGGGAAAGTGAGAGGGAGAGGGAGAGAGAGAGAGATCGAGAGAGAGAGAGAGAGAAAGCGGTAGAGACAGAAACAGACGGAGAGAGAGGGAGAGAGAGAGAGGGATAGAGAGAGAGAGAGATAAAGAGAGAAGCAGAGACAGTGCATATTTTTCAGGCGATCCCGTTCACTTCGAAGCGTCCTTCGTGCCTGTCAACGATCCACGACTTCAGGTGGATGATAAATCAACGATAAATTGAAAAAATTATATAAAATGAAAAAAAAATATGTTATTGATTCATTGATTTAAGGTTCAATGGCTTCGCAACGGGCAGCCACTGGCGCATGGTGCAAAGTATGCCATCTCGCATGACTTTGGCATCTGCATGCTCGACATTGGATACGCGTATCCGGAGGATCAGGTTAGGAGAGAGAGAGAGAGAGAGATAAGAGAGAGAGAGGAAGAGAGAGAGAGAGATTGAAAGAGAGATAAGGAATGAAAATGAGAGAGAGAGAGAGAGAGAGAGAGTAAAAATGAGTGGGACAGATAGAAAGAGAGTACAATGCTGTCCAATCGTGGGTATAGCATCCTCACAACCAGCGGCTTCGTTGTAGTCAGATCCATAAGAATGGCCGTGGAGTTATATGCCCATTCGATATCTTTGCCGTTTCCTTAAACTTGACCTCAAGCCTGGCCCCAAGCCTTACCTGAATCGACTCAATCCACACGTATATCTCCACACATTTGTCAGGGTGTCTACCAGCTGCGCGTCTGGAATGACGACGGCGAAGCGGTCACGTCGGCAACGCTCAAGTGCGCCGGCAAGGTTGGAGATGAGAAGGGCTTAACCTATGCCTAAGAAAGAAGAAGAAGAGCTTATCAATTTTTTTTACGAATTCGCTCGTGTGTTGCGTTGGAAATTTAATGATAAATAAATTGAAAATCTTTCCTTTTCCAGGATGCGCTTCTCCTCGACACCCAGCATGAGGAGAGCTGGCGACGAATCAGGTTGGAAGAGAGAGGGAAAAAAGATTCCTTGCGACGCTTATACTTATTGTTAGAAAATAAATTAGTAATTTAAAAAAGACCAATTTTTCAGAATTAGTCAGAGGAATGTAAGTTACTATTTTTTATGATAGTATGTTAAAAACATGCATAGGAGCAAACAAAGTAAATTAAAATAATAATATTGTTAATTATAATTTAAAGGATCCAAAACTCACATTTGAATTCGCGTATTTTGCCTGAGTGCAGGGCTAGTCTACCAATGTGAGGGAAATTCAAATATTTGAAGGAGATGGAAGCGCCTCGGCCCGAGATGGAAGAGGCGCCTGCCGCCGAAGCCGCCGCTCGAAGCCGCCGCCGCGCCTCGCCGCGCGCACGGGCGCGCGCGCGCGCCTCGCGGCGCCGCCGATCTCGTCGAGGGACAGCCGGCACACTTTGAGACGACGCTCGAGCGATCGACGACGCAGCCATGCAGATTCAGTGGTAGGCTCCGCCCACCAATCCACATCCTGATAGGCCCCGCCACCCGTCCACATCCTGATAGGCGCCGCCAACCCGTCCATATACTGATAGGCTCCGTCCACTCATCCACATCCTGATAGGCTCCGCCCACCCGTCTATATCCTGATAGGCTCCGCCCACCCTCAATATCCTGATAGGCTCCGCCCACCCGTCCACATTCTGATAGTCTCCGCCCACCCTTCTACATGCTGACTTTCCTCACCCTTCTGTTAACATCCGCTCGTCTTTAGCGATTTGAATTGCAAAGGATATAAGATATTAAACCGCATCTCTGTCACTTTTCTCTCTCTCTCTCATTATCTCTCTCCATTTTATGTCTCTCTCACTTCTTTCTCTTCCACTTTTTCCCTGAATCAATCTTCTTTCCAAAAGGTACCTGAACGGTGCGCGATCTCTGCGTCATCGCGCGTCAAGATGATCAACGACTTTGGCTGGGTCATCATGGACATTGGCTCGGTTCGATATGACATAATTCACAAAACAGAATAGAGAAATCGAAATTATATATGTCGCTGATTTTATTTCTAATTAAAAAAAAAGAATTCATTGCCATCCATTTCAAGGTGGATGGCCGTGACGGGGCGAGTGGAAGTGCGTCGCGCGCAATGCTGCGGGCGAAGCTGAAAGTGAGCGCGCGCTAAAAATATATAAAATAATATTATTCTAATGTAAAAATATATATTTTTTGCAGAAAAATTAGTATTTAAAAAAAGAACTTTAAAAAGTGGACAAAAATAACAGTTTCCACCTCACTCACCGTAACGACTCGGGAGAACATTGCGTACGACTCGCTGCAGCCGCAGTCACTTCAGCGCATCTCGGAGATCGAAGCGCCGAGGGCGGTGCCGGAGGAGGTGTGTTGTTTATAGATTGATTCATTTAGTCGAAGCATATAGGGCCGTGAAGTAGATCGCGATGAATGATTTATTTCAACCATTATATATCCATACAATGAAGAGAGCAATAGTAGTAATAATACATGTGTATTTATTGCTAATCTTTGTTTACAAAGTAGTTTAAATCTAATTTCAAGATTAGTTTTAATCGTCTCTAATATTAATTGGATTATCTTTGTATTTTAATTCCAGTTTGTATATATATTTTTAAGAAACAAAAGAATAAAACCTAATTTCAAGGCCGCGGACAAAACAAAACCCCGATTTCAGGCCCCTGCCCCGGCCGCAGAAACGCCACGCATCGTTGCGCAGCTCGCGCGCTCTCGGCGGGCAGGAAGAAGGCGAATCTGCGCATCTCGAAGCTCAGTACGAGCCAGTCAACGATCCCAAGATCAAGGTGGTGACGTCATCTTCATTTTCTACCTACCGTTATCATAGTAGATCAAATTGGGTCCTGACCCGAAAGATCTCGTTCAATTCAATCCATGTTGTCTGTGTATAAATTTCAGTTCATTCTACCATTTCAGGTCGAATGGTTCCGCAACGGACAGCCGCTGCCAATTCGAACAGATATAAGCAGGTCGGACATTTTAAAGTATTAAAAAATCCAATTTTTGAATGGTATTCTACTGAGAATATATTTTGTTCATTTTTTTTAAATTTAATTTTAATAAATATTATGATTATTTGGGAAAAAAGTATATCCTAAAAAGTTATATACTTTCAGGTGCACGACTTTGGCTTCGCCATCATGGAAATCCTTTCGGTGCTTTCGCATGATGCTGGGCGAGTACACGCTGAAGGTGGTGCCATAATTACATGTATACATATTTAACAGAGCCTCTCTGTAAGATCAAGGAGAGGTCCATACAGGCCTGCCCTAAATGCAAGATAACGGATCCATAGATTGATAATGTGGTCAGGCATGACCAAGGACCTCTCTATTAACTTTTTGAGGAAAATTTTATTTTTATAAAATTTTCTTTCCAGGAATACCATAAAGTGCACACAGAAAGGGAGTTACGTGGAGCGTAGCTTACGACCTTCACAAATAAGTATCGTACTTGCACCGGAACAAATTAGTGGTTCTGGACGTTACTTACAATGTGCATGCTCGAAGATACGGGAGCGAAACTTAAAAGTTACGTTCTCGCCATTGCGACGGCAGGGTGCGCAGGCCCACAAGATACGTGGGGCGTAACTTATTTGCCGATGCAAAAAAGTTACGTTCCCATTGCGCCAGCCAGGCGGTTAGAATACGGACAAAATGAATTTCACGTATATTATTTGTATGATATTTATCTAATAAAACACATTATTATAATAAAATATGAATGAAAACCTAATTATAAATATGGCAAAAATGCATAGAACTGACCTGTGATCGTCCGATGTCGCCGTGCCGTCGTCTTGGGATCTGGAAGTAGAAGGAGAGAGACAGAGAAAGACATTTTCACCCGACCGGCACCGAACCACCACCCCGCGCACCCAACACCCAAGCCACTACACAACACTACCCGCCCTAGCGAACTGAATGTTGAAGAACATATCCAGATGAAAATGGGCGGCGCCCATAGAGAACGTTGCGAAGAGAATGGAGAGAGAGAGAGACAGAAGACGAAAGAGACAGAGTAAAAGAGAGAAAGAGAGAGAGAGAGAGAGAGAGACAGAAAGACGAAAGAGACAGATAAAAGAGAGAAAGAGAGAGAGAGAGAGAGAGAGAGAGAGAGAGAGAGAAACTCTACGAACTCGGTCTCTACATCTGTTCCAATTTTGGTTGTAAGAGACAAAAGGTTTTTTTTCGAGAGTTTTACTGCTCAACGTGACTTATGCTGCGTCTCTCTCTATCCTACATTTGTCTACAGAAAAGGCGGTTCTTTAGAGCTATTTAATGTTGCATAAAGGTAAGTTCTGAACGATTAGACATTTAAAAGAAGTTCCGCACGCGAGGTCTGAGAAATAAAAAATACGCCCCAGTTCTTGCGTTTCTTTTGAGAAAATCACTTAAGAGGGCTCATAAGTTGCGTCTCTCTCTATCCTATATTGTTCTACAG
>CALZFC010000305.1:955000-961578 GCA_945643635.1 Allodiplogaster sudhausi | reverse complement strand
AGAGAGAGAGAGAGAGAGGATGAGAGAGAGCGAGAGAGAGCGAGAGAGAGAGAGAGAGAGAGAGAGAGAGAGAGAGAGGATGAGAGGAGAGCGAGAGAGAGCGAGAGAGAGAGAGAGAGAGAGAGAGAGAGAGAGAGGATGAGAGAGAGCGAGAGAGAGCGAGAGAGAGAGAGAGAGAGAGTAGGGTAGAAGGAGAGAGCGAGAGAGAGGAGGCGAGAGAGATGGAGAGAGGAGTTCTCCAAATTCACGGGCACGATGACGCGATATAAATAAATGTCCTGTATCCTCTCCTTCCACTTGCTCTCTCGCGAAAGAAAACGGCCCTGGGACGGCGATACTATGGCCGGAATCCGCGGGTGATGGTGGAGACTTCTCTTCAGGAGAGCGAGAGACAGAGAGACAGAGAGACAGAGAGAGAGAGAGAGAGAGAGAGAGAGAGAGAGGATGAGAGAGAGCGAGAGAGAGCGAGAGAGAGAGAGAGAGAGAGTAGGGTAGAAGGAGAGAGCGAGAGAGAGGAGGCGAGAGAGATGGAGAGAGGAGTTCTCCAAATTCACGGGCACGATGACGCGATATAAATAAATGTCCTGTATCCTCTCCTTTCCACTTGCTCTCTCGCGAAAGAAAACGGCCCTGGGACGGCGATACTATGGCCGGAATCCGCGGGTGATGGTGGAGACTTCTCTTCAGGAGAGCGAGAGACAGAGAGACAGAGAGACAGAGAGAGAGAGAGAGAGAGAGAGAGAGAGAGAGATGAGAGAGAGAGCGAGAGAGAGCGAGAGAGAGAGAGAGAGAGTAGGGTAGAAGGAGAGAGCGAGAGAGAGGAGGCGAGAGAGATGGAGAGAGGAGTTCTCCAAATTCACGGGCACGATGACGCGATATAAATAAATGTCCTGTATCCTCTCCTTTCCACTTGCTCTCTCGCGAAAGAAAACGGCCCTGGGACGGCGATACTATGGCCGGAATCCGCGGGTGATGGTGGAGACTTCTCTTCAGGAGAGCGAGAGACAGAGAGACAGAGAGACAGAGAGAGAGAGAGAGAGAGAGAGAGAGGATGAGAGAGAGCGAGAGAGAGCGAGAGAGAGAGAGAGAGAGAGTAGGGTAGAAGGAGAGAGCGAGAGAGAGGAGGCGAGAGAGATGGAGAGAGGAGTTCTCCCAAATTCACGGGCACGATGACGCGATATAAATAAATGTCCTGTATCCTCTCCTTCCACTTGCTCTCTCGCGAAAGAAAACGGCCCTGGGACGGCGATACTATGGCCGGAATCCGCGGGTGATGGTGGAGACTTCTCTTCAGGAGAGCGAGAGACAGAGAGACAGAGAGACAGAGAGAGAGAGAGAGAGAGAGAGAGAGAGGATGAGAGAGAGCGAGAGAGAGCGAGAGAGAGAGAGAGAGAGAGTAGGGTAGAAGGAGAGAGCGAGAGAGAGGAGGCGAGAGAGATGGAGAGAGGAGTTCTCCAAATTCACGGGCACGATGACGCGATATAAATAAATGTCCTGTATCCTCCTTTCCACTTGCTCTCTCGCGAAAGAAAACGGCCCTGGGACGGCGATACTATGGCCGGAATCCGCGGGTGATGGTGGAGACTTCTCTTCAGGAGAGCGAGAGACAGAGAGACAGAGAGACAGAGAGAGAGAGAGAGAGAGAGAGAGAGAGAGAGAGAGAGGATGAGAGAGAGCGAGAGAGAGAGCGAGAGAGAGAGAGAGAGAGAGTAGGGTAGAAGGAGAGAGCGAGAGAGAGGAGGCGAGAGAGATGGAGAGAGGAGTTCTCCAAATTCACGGGCACGATGACGCGATATAAATAAATGTCCTGTATCCTCTCCTTTCCACTTGCTCTCTCGCGAAAGAAAACGGCCCTGGGACGGCGATACTATGGCCGGAATCCGCGGGTGATGGTGGAGACTTCTCTTCAGGAGAGCGAGAGACAGAGAGACAGAGAGACAGAGAGAGAGAGAGAGCGAGAGCGATAGAGAGACAGAGAGAGCGAAAGAGAGAGAGAGAGAGAGAGAGAGAGTAGGGTAGAAGGAGAGAGCGAGAGAGAGGAGGCGAGAGAGATGGAGAGAGGAGTTCTCCAAATTCACGGGCACGATGACGCGATATAAATAAATGTCCTGTATCCTCTCCTTTCCACTTGCTCTCTCGCGAAAGAAAACGGCCCTGGGACGGCGATACTATGGCCGGAATCCGCGGGTGATGGTGGAGACTTCTCTTCAGGAGAGCGAGAGACAGAGAGACAGAGAGACAGAGAGAGAGAGAGAGCGAGAGCGATAGAGAGACAGAGAGAGCGAAAGAGAGAGAGAGAGAGAAATAGATAAATAGATTGTAAGGGATTGAAAAAAAAAGATTGTGCACATCTCCAAAGGGGAAACCTCAGCCACCATCGAAGTATAGATGCCATTCACTTTTCATTGCATGTCTCCTTCTTCTAGTTTTTTTTTACCATCAACCTGCCTGAACAGGCTCGCGATTACTACCTTCATTTATCAGTTTCGCTTCCTCGCTTCTTACTCGCGGTCCCTCTCCCCAACTCTCGCTCTGTCTTTCTCCCTTCATCTCTCTCTCTCTCTCTTGGCCCCTCTCTCCTAACAATCAGATTACCCCTTCTCACCTTTTCTCCCACATCCCATTCAATCCTACCAGCAAGATGAAGCAACCACATACCCACAACAACTCAATTACACATTTTTTTTATCGATTGCAAATGATTAAAAAAAACATATAATTATACTGGTGAGTCAAACAGTAAAGAAGATTTCTCACCCGAGAATATATGGAATTTACAAAGATAAAGAACCTTACAAAGTGAATAAATTACTTACATTTGCCTTGAATTTCGGCTGTGCACGTCAAAGGAAACACAACAAAGGAATCTAATTATATAGCACGGGGAAAATGAGTAAGCAAATCTATATGTGTAGTAAATACTTGAAGTGCGCGCTCTCAAATCACTCATCTCGATGGTTCACCGGCTCGTTTTACTGAACACATATGACTGTTATATTTTGAATCGATCATTCTTACAGGCTCTGCTATCATCTTTTTATATAAAAAAATTATGACAGAATAATAACTCTATGAGAGCAAAAAGTGAAGTCATATATTTAATTTTTTGTCACACCATTGTTTATTGACAAAATAAAAAAGAAATGGGTTGATGCATTGCTTTAATACTCTCGTCAAATATGAGGAATATCGATCTTTTGATAGAAAACAATCTCTACGAATGTACCATACCTTAACCGGCTTGCCGTCTACCGTACTCTTGACGGCTCCGCTCAGGAGCCGGAGAACGTAGCCGCCTTCTTCCTCTCGCCCCCTAACTCCAGCCGCGCTATTCAGCAGTGGCAAGTCAGCGAGGCGGCCATCGGACTAAAGAAGAATACAATTAGCCGAAATTGTTTGAAGGGGAAGGCACATTCCACATGGACGAAAACTACTGTGTATGGGACTTCTAATAGGTTTCATTCGAAATGTGCCGTTTTCATTTTTTTTAAGGTACGAAATGTGCTTAATTTTTTTCACAAATTTTATTTAAGAATACTCAATCACCGATAGTGTCATTAAAGCACAAAGAAAAGAGAGAGAGAGTGACATAGCGAGAGAGAGAGCGAGAGCGAAAGCGCGAGAGAGAGAGAGCGAGAGCGAAAGCGCGAGAGAGAGAGAGAAAGCGAGAGCGAGAGAAAGAGAGAGAGAGAGAGAGAGAGAGAGAGAGCAAGAGAAAATTGACTTTCATATAGAATATACTATATACTTCTAATTTCCGGGGAAAAATAAGAAAATCTCGAAAGCGCGAAGGTGGGAGAGAAAGCATCGCCGTCTACCGTACTCTTGACGGCTCCGCTCAGGAGCCGGAGAACGTAGCCGCCTTCTTCCTCTCGGCCCCTAACTCCAGCCGCGCTATTCAGCAGTGGCAAGTCAGCGAGGCGGCCATCGGACTAAAGAAGAATACAATTAGCCGAAATTGTTTGAAGCGCACATTCCACATGGACGAAAACTACTGTGTATGGGACTTCTAATAGGTTTCATTCGAAATGTGCCGTTTTCATTTTTTTTAAGGTACGAAATGTGCTTAATTTTTTTAACAAATTTTATTTAAGAATACTCAATCAACGATAGTGTCATTAAAGCACAAAGAAAAGAGAGAGAGAGTGACATAGCGAGAGAGAGAGAGAGAGAGAGAGAGAGAGAGAACGAGAGAGAGCGAGAGCGAAAGCGCGAGAGAGAGAGAGAGAGAAAGCGAGAGCGAGAGAGAGAGAGAGAGCAAGAGAAAATTGACTTTCATATAGAATATACTATATACTTCTAATTTCCGGGGAAAAATAAGAAAATCTCGAAAGCGCGAAGGTGGGAGAGAAAGCATCTTGGTGCATGGACGCAATTGCTATAGATCGTTCTTGCGGGATTTTTAAAAAAAAAAATATTAATAAAAATAAGCAAGTAATATTTCTATAATTTCAGGCAAAACTACGCTTAAAAACAAGAAGCAATAACCCTCTTGCCTTACAACCAAAGATGGGGCCAAGCGCAACATCGGAATTTTTTTGGCAAAAAAAAACAACGAATCGTTTGGGAAAAAGAAAAGCGAGAAAGAGAGGTAGAAAGGGAGAGAGAAATGGGTGAGAGGGAGAGACGGAGAGGGAGAGAGAGAGACGGCAAGGTGAGGAGAAGGAGAAGGAGAAGGGGAGAGAGATAGAGGGGGAGAGAGGGGGGGGGCAAGAAACAGAGAGGAAGGCGAAAAGGAGAGGGAGAGAGAGGAGGGCGAGAAGGACAGGGAGAGAGAGAGAGAGAGAGAGCGAGAGCGAAGAGAGACAGAGCGAGAGAGAGAAAGCGAGAGCGGGAGAGACGTTTTCATTTTTTTTAAGGTACGAAATGTGCTTAATTTTTTTAACAAATTTTATTTAAGAATACTCAATCAACGATAGTGTCATTAAAGCACAAAGAAAAGAGAGAGAGAGTGACATAGCGAGAGAGAGAGAGAGAGAGAGAGAGAGAGAGAGAACGAGAGAGAGCGAGAGCGAAAGCGCGAGAGAGAGAGAGAGAGAAAGCGAGAGCGAGAGAGAGAGAGAGAGCAAGAGAAAATTGACTTTCATATAGAATACACTATATACTTCTACACTTCTTATTATTATAATTAATTAATTAACTCATTAATTAATAAAATTAATAAAAATTTACCTTGACAATGTCAATGACGACGCCAGCCTGGACGTTCTCTGGAAAGGCAGCTGTGGCTGAGTAGAAGTCAGCGGAGAGACGCATGCAGCACTCGGCGAAGAGAAGCAGGTGACTGACAAGGGAAGTCTTTCGGCGGGGTATGGCAAACCACCACATATTATACATCATTCGAAAGCTCTCAACGAGCTGGTAACGTTTTTGATGTTTCTAGCTGCTAAAGAGAGCATTGGAAACACCGAGGTACAGGCGCACCGGGGTCTGGAAGGGCCTAGCATGGTCGAGGCCTCTTCCAGACAGGGTGCCTGCAGTCGCCCAAAGTTGATAAATCGAACGGGTTTTTTTTATACGGCATGTAGCCGAGTTGCAATGACATAAACACAAGATGCAGGTAGAAATAATGCATCCGCAGCTCTTTAATGCAACAACGGAACGTTTTTGAGACAGATGAACTTTTTTTGAGAAAATGTACATTTACAGCGAAATATAATATGTCAACTATTATTTTTCATGTTTAAAACTACTTTAAAATGAGTAATTAGTGGCTTAAAGCTCAAAAATCACTAAAGAAAAAAATTATTTTTCCCATACAAAACACGTACTTTTTCACCCCCTTTGGTGAAAAATGGCCTAAAAAAATTTTTGTTCCAAAAGTGATCAGAAATGATGTTAATAAGTTTTATTTGTCCTACTATTACCAATACATAAGTTTTAGAGTCCATAAAGCTAGCACATATAGTGTAAATGTTAATTTAAGTGTATTTTTCCAGCAATTTTTGCGAAAAAGAAGCAGCTAGAAACATCAAAAACGTTACCAGCTCATCGAGAGCTTCCGAATTGTGTATAATATGTTGAGGTTTGCCATACCCCGCCGAAAGACTTCCCTTGTGAGGGCCCACTCGGACTGGAGAGGGAGGGAAAGGAGAGAGAGAGAGAGAGAGAGAGAGAGAGAGAGAGAGAGAAAGAGAGAGAGAGAGGATGAGAGAGAAAACTGGAGAAGAGGGAGAGAGGCAAGAGAGAAAGAGATAGGGACACAGAGAGAGGGAGAAGATAGATCAGGAAAAGCGTAAGAGAGCAGAGAGAATGATAGTGAGAGCAGAGGTAGCGAAAGAGAATGGAAGAGAGAAAGAGAGAGAGATAGAGAGAGAGAGAAAGAGAAAGCTGGCTGACATAGTCTCGATTCGGGATGACAAAGTCCTCGGCGGGTGGTCGGATGGAGAGGCTGGCGAAGCGGAGGAGAAGGCGAATCAGATCGGGCAGAGCGGAACGGAGACGGTCAGAGAAAGACATCTCCTGGAGAGGAGGAGGAGGAGTAGAGCAAGGGAGAGAGAAGAAAGAAAGATAGAGAGAGAGAGAGATTTGGAGAGAGAGTAATCAAAGAAGAGTGAGAGAGAGAACGACGAGATACA
>CALZFC010000305.1:830000-950000 GCA_945643635.1 Allodiplogaster sudhausi | reverse complement strand
TCTCTCTCTCGCCAAACGACTCCACACTCTTTCGCATCGCGTTGCCACGCAAGCTTAATTTGCCTAAAGAACTGTGGCAATTAAAAGAACGAAGCTTGACAAAACAAGCAGGAGTGGTGGTGGGAAGCAATGCGACATTTAACAATGAAAGTGAAAGCAATAAGTAACAATCGCAACCCAACATCTTGCAAACGACCAATTTTTCAATTTTTCCTTAGAAATAGCTCAGTCAGGAATAGAGTGATGAGCTCAGCCGCTGATAATTCATCGACAAAACTCAGCAGAAACAAAATAACAACAGATAAGGAGAAGAACGACGGTGGAAAAGAACAACATAAATTCGGCGAATTGAAGAACGAAGATGCGGCGAAATAAAATTGCGGAATTCACTCGTCAGGTACCGAGACCTTTATTTGTGAATAGTAAAATTAACCAAGTTCTTAATTTAGTGCTTTCAATACTATGTTTACTGTTACAATCGTGAATTTCTACGTACCTAAAAATGTTTTGCACGTAATCACAAAGTCTTACCTCGCCGCGGCGCCGTGCTTTTCGTCTTTGTCGCCGTCGCCATTCCCGATCTGCTCGTTTCCGCGCGTCTTGAGTGTCGCCCGTCCTGCGGTCAACTCCCTCTTATCCGTCATGGTTGTCAGCCAATTTTGACTCTTTAGCTCGCGCTTTTGAGCTGCTTGCTTTTTCAATTTTTTCTCTTGGCTTTATTCTGTGCCGCTCCTGTTTGACTTGGCGAATCATTTTGCAGCGATCTTTATTAAATGCGCTTTTCTTTCTGCTTTGAAACTTGATGTTGGCTTCGTGTTCCTTGTTGCCAGAGTTATTCCTGTTTCTGCTTTTGTCGGTTGTTGTTGCGGAGAGAGGAGTTCCCAGGATGGAAGCCAAGGGTGCTTGGATGCCCCCGGGGAGGGACCCGGCTTTGCCCTTTCATATGGCCCTTGACGTCATCGAGACCCTTATTAGCTCCCTTACCTTCGCCGCCGCCGCCGCCGTGATATCCCTTCCAAGCTCCCGCGTCCCAGCCGTCCCCAGCCTGCTTCCTTGCCGTGACGTGAAAGAGGCATGAGAACGAGATTGATTGCTTGATATGATTTTGTTAATTTTGAGCATATTCTTCTTTTTGCAAGATTATTATTGTTCGTTCTAGATATTCAAAATTATATATTTTTTGTATAATGGCTGTTTTTATATTTGTTAGAAATTATTGTTATTATTCATGTTTGCAAGTTTAATTACTTCTTCATGGTGTCCTTTTGTTTGTCCGTCCGTTTTATTATTATTTTTTTGTACCAGTCAATTAAATGAACATTAAATGTGGCATGATTGCAAAGTCTTTTTTCGTCACGGGGCAGTGTGAAGCAGTGATATTGTCCGAAGGCATTGATGTTGGGAACCTCTACGACCACTAGCATCTGGGGACCACCACATCGGTCCACAATTCATGGAAGACCAAGGGGGAGTGGGGAGATTACTGTAAGTCGGACGTGTAGCTGCTCTGTGTTTATCGTCATCTACGACTCTCGAATGAGTGGATATGCATAATGAAATGGCGTCAGATGTATTGCTAATTAATTATTTGTTGGCGCCAGAAAAGAATATCGCTTTTGCCTTTTTTTTATTGCTTTTCAATCTCACAAATTACACCTTGTATCTCTTTTGTCTCGCTCCCCCCTTCAGTCTCTCTCTCTCCATCCCTTCGTTCTCTCTCTCTCGTTCTCTCTCTCGCTCTCTCTCTCTCGTTCTCTCTCTCGCTCTCTCTCTCTCGCTCTCTCTCTCTCTCTCTCGCCCTCTTTCTCTCCCTCTGTCTCATTTTTCTCGCCTCTAGAGCTATTTTTTTCTATTTTCAGGCAAAATTCACATGATGAATTAAACGCTCGCACTCTCTCTTCTCTAGGCTAGCTTCATCTCGCCCTCTCCCTCTTCTCTGCTCTCTCTCTTCTCTAGGCTAGCTTCATCTCGCCCTCTCCCTCTTCTCTGCTCTCTTTTATCTAGTCTAGCTTCATCTCACCCTCTCCCTCTTCTCTGCTCTCTCTTCTCTAGGCTTGCTTCATCTCGCCCTCTTCCTCTTCTCTGCTCTCTCCCTCTCTGTCTCCCCCGTTCTCTCTCTCACGCTATCAAGTCGCGCATTCTTGTTGCTTGCTGCTTTCACAGCTTTGTATCTCTCGGCATGTCTGTCTCTCTTTCTATCTATATATCTCTCTTTCTTTCTCTCTCTCTCTCTTTCTTTTTCTCTATGTATCTCTGTCGCTCTCTTTCTCTCTATGTCTCTCTTCCTCTATCTCTCTCTTTACTGTACTTTTCTTGCCGACATTGTTCCATGTGAGTCTTTTTGTCTCTACCTTCGGATGGATTACGGAAGATGGGTTACTGAAGCCAGGATTACCATACCAGCTTTCATCTATCTCTGTCGCTTCCTCTCGTTATCTCTGACTCTCTCCCTCTCTCCCTCCCATCCCAAAACACAGCTGGCCCATAATAATTTTTTGTTTTGTTTTTCACTCTCCAGTTGTCGATTTGGTTGCATATCAATTGTTCTTGTTTCTACCTTTGTTTTTATGCACTCTTTATTTTCTTCGTTTCTTTTCTCTTCTTTCACAAGGAATTCCGTATAAGTACTTGTTCAATGGGGTACTGTAGCCGGGATGCGTAGGCCAGCTTTATCTCTCTGTCGCTCCCTCTCTTCTCTCTTCTGTCTCTCTCTCTCTCTCATCTCTCTCATCTCTCTCTCGCTAATTTACACCCCAGAGTTACCAACCTATGGCTGAGCTTGCCGTTTTTTTCCTCGTTGGATCCGAAAAGAGGAAAAATATGACTCTTCAAAGGCAGTAGCGAAATTTTTGAATAAGAAATACAAAAATTTAATTAGTTTGGCATACAGTTACTCTCAGAAAGATCCTGTCAATGCCATCCCACGACCGCTGCTTTGCTTTTTGGCCTGGGAAAACTGGATGGAACCGGCACTCTCTCTCTCCCTCTCTCGCTCTCTTTCATGTTTCTCTCTCTCTCTCTCTCTCTCTCTCTCTCTCTGTAGCGCTGTCTCTGTTTCCCTGTTTCCATCTCCCTCTCTCTATCGCTCTCTCTCTCTCTCTCTCTCTCTCTCTCTCTTTGTCTCTGTCTCTCTGTCGCTCTCTCGCTATCTAGCTCTCCCTGCCTTGAGTCTTTTTCCTCTCTCTCTCTCTCTCTCTCTCTCTCTCTCCGGATGTCTCTTAAACCCTCTCTTTGCATTATCCATTTACATTTATCCACTCTCACTTTTCTACTTGTCATCGTAGTAAGTCCTGGTTACTTGCTGCATGGGTTACTATAACTCGGATACCCAGACCAGCTTTTATCTTTGCCTCGTGTTCTCTTTCTCTCTGACCCCTCTCTCTCTTTCTCTCTCTCTCTAACCCTTTCTATTTCTATTTCTCTCTCTCAGTCTCTCTTGCTCCCTGCCCCACAAAGCTCGCCCATAACTTTTGTTTCGCTTTTCACTCCCTTCAATTATCTATTTGGCTTCATATTAATTGTTGTAGTTTAATTCTTTAATTGATTCTAGTATTCTCCAAATCTTTTGTCCCGCTTGCCCCCCCCCCAATCTCTCTCTCTCTCTCTCTCTCACTCTCACTATACTCTCTCTCTCTCGCCCTCTCTGTAGCTCAGCCGCTTATAGGTATTCATTAAGCTTTTAGGAGGTATTGATTACTATTCATTTGCTTCCCACATTTGTCCATGTGGGTATTTTTCTTCTCTGTTTCTCTCCTGATATCTCTTACCTTCTCGTTGATCTTCCTTCAGAAGGATTGAATTCAATCTTGTTCCTTTATGATGGGTAACTGTAGTCAGGATGCCCAGACCAGTTCTTCTCTCTCTCCCTCTCTCTCTCTCTCTCTCTGTGTGTGCTTCTGATTCTCGCTCACTGTCTCTATCCCTCTCCCCGTCTCTGTCTCTTTCTCTGTTTGTCTCTCTCTCATGATTTCACTATCTCCCCCTCTCTTCCTCTCTACCTTTCTGTCGCTCTCTCCCTTTCTGCTGCCAATCATGTAAATTGTGAAGATTATGTTGATTTATTTCGTCGTGACAATTCTCTTTTCCTTGATATTTGCCGCGCAATCTTTTGGCGCGTGTCTCGTTGTTCGTCCGCAATTTGCCATTTTGTTTCGCGTCGAATCGTGATCGCAATCAATGCTAATAATCATTAACTATTCTTGCATTTCTACTACTTTCAGCTATCAACTTTATGGACTTTTTTTCGACTTCAGCTTCCCAAGGTATTCATTTTGTTTATTAATTTTACCATTTTATGATTCCTAAACTGTTGAGTTAAAACTCAAAATAATTTCATAAAAACACAACCTGATTTTCTTGAAATATGTAATGCTTAATAATAAAATATATGCTCAACTAAATGTTTTTTTTTCAATACAAATAGTTAATTATTTTCACTAACTAGTTTTTTTTCTATAATACGAATTAATAATTATATTATTTTTAAATAAGTTATAGAAACTAAATTGGTTTTTGAAGAATAAATATGGCGAATTATTATATCTCTCAGTAGCAGATAAATATATTCTGAATTCTGAATGTTTCCAAATCGCGTACATATTCTGTTCTAAATCACGCCACTATTACAGGAAGCGACGAGCGGGAGCGAGGAGATGGCGGTGGCGGAGGGGTTAACCAAGAACTCCCTCCTCCCGCCGGCATGGTGGACCTCGCAGCGGAGAGTGGAGTGGAAGGAGAAGGCGCCGGCGGCGGTGGAGGGAGAAACCAAGCGCTCCCTCCCCACGTCGGCATGGGGGACCAGGTCAGTTTTCGTTACTTTTATATCTAATTACACCTAATACTGCCACTATAGACTGCTTGTGAACTTAAGCACGCAAATGTATACTTTATTTCTATAAATAATTTAAATTTTATAAGAAAAAAAAGAAAGCAGAATAGAATACGCAGAGACGGAGAGAAAAATGTTTATCTTTTTTTCTTTGTTTTCAATAAATATCCTTAAAATAAAAGCGTTTAATTATCTGTGAAAATAATTTAAAAATTTTATTGCTTTTATAAATCTATCTGGTTGCTCGTTAATTGTTTTCCTTGCTTTTAACAAAAAAGAGCAACCAAAAAGAAATTAAATTAAATGAATATTTTTATTTAATCTTTTCTCTTTCTACTTTTATCTACTCCCTCTCTCTCTCTCTCCCTTTCTCTCTTCAGAGAGATGGCCGGAATGGAGAGGCGCGGGGCGCATTGGCGGATGGAGAAGAAGAAGGCGCCGGCGTAAGGGGGGTGATACCAAGCACTCCCCCCCACGTCGGCAGGATGAACCAGGTCAGTTCAGCTACATAGCAATTCGTTACACTTTTATTCTTACTGACGTTGTTTTATTATTCTTAAAAAAAAACGAATTCAGCATATTGTTGACAGTTTATGCTAGGAAATAAAAGGAGAGAGAGAGAGAGAGAGAGAGAGAGAATAAGAGAGAGCGAGAGGGATCGAGAGAGGGGGTATTGCTTGCACATTAATTCTTTTCCTATTACTTCTTCACTCATTTTTTGCTTCTTTCCACTTGTCCTTTTTCGCTTGCTCAACTTTTATGGCTTTATTATACTCTTTCTCTCTCTCTCTCTCTCTCTCTCTCTCTCTTTCTCTCTCTCTCTTTCTCTCTCTCTCTCTCTCTCTCTCTCTCTCTCTCCCCCGGCCAGGGAGAGATGGTGAGCGGCAACTTTTTCTCGTTCTTTCGCATTTATTGTTCTAATTTATTTATTCATTATTATTATTAAAACAATTAAACATTATTTTTCGCTCTCAACGTATATTCAGAATAGGTGAATGCAAAAAGCCTAACCAAAAAACGTGGAAAAAAAAATGTAAATAGTTGATGTCTAGAAAAATTATTTTTATGGCAGTAGTTTGATATTTATTTGATGTAATGAAGATCATTCTTAATGACTAGGCACAAAATTATTGCAAAAAGAAAAGATAGGGACATGAATGAGGCCCATAAAAAAAAGTTGTTTGAATTTTATTTTTTATTGTTGTTTATCTTACCATTAGTAGCCCTTTACAATTAGCAAAATTATTTCAGTTAAGGACAATTTCAAAGAAAAAAATTGCAGGATGGAGAAGGTGATGTGGAGGATGGAGTGGATGAGGAAGAAGAGGAGGAGGACGACTCTTTCGAGAGCCAGATGGAGGAGGGGTCTGAGAATAGTGGATGGGAGGATGAGGAGGAGGATGACTCGCTGGAGATGGAGATGGAGGAGGGGTCTGAGAATAGTGGATGGGAAGGAGAAGACGAGGACGAGGAAGACAACCAGGTAAGGATGACAAGGAGAGAGAGAGAGAGATAGAGAGAGAGAGGAGAGAGAGACAGGGGGTGGGACAGCAGAGAGAGAGAGAGAGAGAGAGAGAGAAAGAAAGAGAGGGAGAGAGAAAAAGAGAGAGAGAGAGGGAAAGAGAGAGAGAGAGGGAAAGAGAGAGAGAGAGGGAAAGAGAGAGAGAGAGGGAAAGAGAGAGAGAGAGAGGGTGGAAGGGGGGGGCAAAAAGGAGACGGAGGGATGAGGTTGGCCAAACTAGAGCAGATAAGTATATGCGTAGTGAAATGGCGAGTTCTATCGCGCTGAGATATAAGAGATCATATTCCTACAAGTCGCCTTTTCTTTTTTTCTGTCAGAAATTTCTTTCAAGCCACTTACATTTTTATTGTGGAACAGTTCTTTTTGAAAAAATAAACAAATATTAAAGAATTGATAAAAAAAATATATAATAGAAATTTAATAGCATAAGAATTAGTTTGGCAGGAATGTAAGTAGGCTTTTATAATAGAAAATCCTGATCGAGTGAGGGCTGAAAAAAGCATAGCTATTAATTAAAATAAATCCCAATCACAAGAACATTGAACAGAAAAATGCTCCAGTAATGCTAATCGTGAGATTTTATTGCGCGGGCCCGATGATTTTGCCAGGGTGATGGAGAGCGCAGTAGGTGTAGAGAACAGATTACAGAAAGAGGTGAGAGAGAGAGAGCGAGAGAGAGAGCGAGAGAGAGAGAGAGCGAGAGAGAGCGAGCGAGAGAGAGAGAGAGCGAGAGAGAGAGAGCGAAGCCATTGTTGCTAGACGATAATACCGCACTCTCTTGTACAGGAGGCCCCCCGCCCCCACACCTCACTCCTCGCCGTGAGCGGCACCATCGTCAGTTCTTTCACTCGTTCATTCTTTCATTCTCTCTTCACTCTACAAAGATCGAAAACATGGCTCCATTTCATAATGTTTATTGTTTATATTTATTTGTTTTTCTATAAATTCTAGACTAGAATTATCCATCTCATTAACAACAAAAATCTCATATTCATGTGCGCTGCACTTTTCTTTCCCTAGCAGCATTTCCATTTTCGTGCGCGCTCTCTCTTCCTCTGCAGCTACCTCTTTCCCTCTCTCTCTCTCTCTCTTTGTCAACTTTCCCCTTTAACCGTTTTCTTCTCTCTTTTTCTCTCTTCTAGCTTGTCCCTTTAGATGTTTTCGTTCTTATTCTCTGCCATTCTCTCTCCCTCTCATTCTCTCTCTCCTTCTCTCTGTCTCTCTCTTCCTCTCTCTCTCTCTTCTCTCTCTCTCTCTCTCTCTCTCTCTCTCTCTCTCTCTCTGCAGTTCGCCGCGGCGCACGTGGTCGCCGGCATCCACGCGGCGCACGCCAGAATGGCGTCCCTGGTGGCCGCGGCTGCCGTCCCCTTCGTGATGGCCTTCCTTGCCGCTCGGTGGCCGGATGGTGAGCAAGCATTTCAAATTCATTCATTAGAAAATTTATCACTTGACGCTCCACTGACATTATACAGGCTTTACCATTTTGAGAGGAGGGGGATTTTTAAGATTTTTTATTTGAAATTTAATTATTGATTTTTGAATTCATTTTGTTATCGAGATACTTGGCCGGGCATAGTGGATATTATAGATTCCTTCCGTTGTCCATTATTATCTCTTTTACACCGACTTGTTGCTTTTGCTTTTTTATTAGCTAATTTGCTTAATGCATCACATGAATTAAGTGACAAGAAAACGTGAATTTTTGTTGAGAAGCCCCAAGTTATGGTCAAATCCGCTATGACAGCCAAGCGAAATCATTTGAAAATATAATAGTATAAATCTGTAGCCATATATAAAATAATGAGATATGAAATATTCTACTACTACCTAATATGCTCCACTTTTATAGATCCTGTCCCGTTGCCTGCCCCGCCAGCCCAGGTTACTCCTTTTCTCTTTATTTTTTAAGTATATAAACTATTAGCAATGATTGGATTGGGATGGAAGGAGAGAGCGAGGAGGGAGAGAACAAGAGAGAGAGGGAAAGAAAGAAAGAGAGAGAGCGAGAGAGAACAACAGAAAGAGAGAGAGAGAGAGGGAGAGAGAAAGAGGGGGGGGGGGGTGATAACTAGAGACAAAAAGAATGAGAAAATGGAAAAGAAAGGTGAGAGGACGCATGAGTTTGCAATGGGCATACAGCAAATTATGATCAATAATATTCTCATTTTATGTTTTCAAAATATAATTATTTTAAATTTATAATCAATCATTTATTATATATATAAATAGTTAAGATATCAAAAACAATATTGAAGTGATAAATGGAATGAATCACTAACAATAAGCGGAATGTAATCCTTTGTTTCAGCCCCTAGCCCCCGCAAACCAAGCTACCGGGGGCGAACGGACTGTGAGGCGGGAAGAGGCCGCGGGGCATGGGGACGGCCACGGAGAGGCAGAGACGCCGAGTGGAGAGGAAGAGGCGGCGAGCGGAGAGGAGCGAGAGGATGGAGGAAGAAGAGTGGAGGAAGAGGAGGATGGAGAAGGAGAGGGCAGCCTTCGGGCCCAATTGGAGAGGGCGCGCCTTGAGATAGAGAGCGTCAGTTCTATGCATCTACTATTTCTAGCATTCAAGCGAAGGAGAACTTTTCTTTTAAATCTTTTAACCAACTCCTTTTTTTTAAAAGTTTAAATGGTAATTTTTTTTTCTTTTCGTAAAGATGGAGAAAGATCTTTTATGCCTGCATATTAGATCGAAGTCTACAATAAACACATCATTACTAGAGTTCTCCATTCAGCTGAGGGCCGAGGTGGCCGCGCTGCTGGCGGAGAGAGAAGGAAGAGGCAGGCAGGAGCAGCCACGCGAGGTGAGGGAAGAGGAAGAGGAGCAGCCACGCGAGGTGATGGAAGAGGAAGAGGAGCAGCCACGCGAGGTGAGGGAAGAGGAAGAGGAGCAGCCACGCGAGGTGAGGGAAGAGGAAGAGGAGCAGCCACGCGAGGTGAGGGAAGAGGAAGAGGAGCAGCCACGCGAGGTGAGGGAAGAGGAAGAGGAGCAGCCACGCGAGGTGAGGGAAGAGGAGGAGGAGCAGCCACGCGAGGTGAGGGAAGAGGAAGAGGAGCAGCCACGCGAGGTGAGGGAAGAGGAAGAGGAGCAGCCACGCGAGGTGAGGGAAGAGGAAGAGGAGCAGCCACGCGAGGTGAGGAAAGAGGAAGAGGAGCAGCCACGCGAGGTGAGGGAAGATGAAGAGGAGCAGCCACGCGAGGTGAGGGAAGAGGAAGAGGAGCAGCCACGCGAGGTGAGGGAAGAGGAGGCGGAGCAGCCACGCCAGGAGAGGGGCGAGGAGGCCTTCTGGCCGGCCGACCCCGATCTCGGCGAGGTCGACGAAGGCAGAGAAGGAGAAGGAAGGTAAGCAATCAGCGAGGGCAAGTGTGATATAACAGAAGAGAAAATGTGAGGCCGCTGCAGTAGATATATGTAAGAGGCGAGAGTGAGAGAGAGAGAGAAATGGGGAGAGGTAGAGTGAGAGAGAGGAAAGAAAGAAAGAGAGAGGGAGAGAGAGTGGGAGAGAGAGGCAGATATCGAAATGATGTTTTGAGGGCATTCTATATTTTAAAAAAACTTAATGAACCTTTCAGGCGAGGAAGGAAGAGGTCAGCGAAGGGAGGAGAGGACGAGAGGGAGAGGAAGAGAAGCAGAGGAGAAGAAAAGGAGGAGGAAGAAGAGGAGGAGGAGGACGAAGAAGCCGCCGCCTGCCTCAGCATCGTCCGCCTCGCCAACAGGTACGTGGAAGAGGACGAGGGGTAATCAGGAAGAATGCTAGGATAATTAGGTGTGGCCAACACTTTAGTGAGCTGGCATCGCGGGGAGGGAAGGCAGGGCAGCAGTGGACTTTACAAAATACTAGTTTAAAAAAATATATATTTTATTTTATTATTTTCAAGTAGTCGTTTTCTGTTTTAATAACTATTGATTAAACATATTTTTGCCTTTATTTTTATTTTTTGTTTAATATTTCAGATTACAGAATTAGAATAATAAAATTGAGTGGGAAAAAGAGATCTATTCCATTCTGCAGGGCGGAGCGGCGAGGCTGGGTGGGGGCGGCGCCGGGCGGCGACATGCTCCGGGACGGGGCCACCGTCCGCAACCCCGCCCGCGACATCCGGCGGGGCGGGGACACGGCCGCGGCCGCGGGCGGCAGCCCGAGCCGCACCCGCAGCGGCCGGGCCTACGGCCTGCGGGGGCCGGGACGAGGAGGGCGCGCGCTGCCGGCGCCGGTCCAGCGGCCTCTCGCGAGGCCGCTGGCTTCCGCCCGGCAGCTGGTCTACACCGAGCGGAGGATGAGGGTCAGTCAGATTCATCATTCTTCACTTTTCTATTTTATTATATTATTTATTAATTTATTTTAGATTTTATATCACCTCTCTTTCTCGTCATATTATATTATATTATATTTTAGATCTAAATTAATTTAATCTTACTTTTTCATTATATTACGTGTTATATTTATTTATTTTAGTTTTAATTCTTCATTTAATTAAGAAGCTGTCCACGAAAAATGTTTTTTTTATAGAATTTACCGTATATCCTATCCACGTTCTTTCCCACCGTATCCCCCTGAAAACGTAAGCCTCCACGACACCCCTCGAAGGTAACATATATAGAGAAAAATATTAAAATAAATTCATCGATAAATTTCGAGTAGTTATAATTCCTAATGAAAGGAGTCAATTAAATGAATCTAAATTAGAGACTAGAAGAAAGAACTAAATGATGACTTGCAGGAAGCCCTGGACAGGCAGCTCCTCCAGCTCCTGCTGCGCGCGACCCTCCGCATATCGGCGGGCTCCGACAGAGCGGCGGCCGTGGCCCTCGCCAGGGCCCTCCAAGCGGCCGCCACCATGGCAGAGGTGGTCGGGCTCCTCAACGAGGACCTCTTCGTGTCAGTGGAGGCATACATCACGGTAAGCAGGGAAGGAAAGGACATACATAGAGACAATTACTTTTATAAAGACGATTTTATTTAAGACATCAATCAATATTTAAATACACAATTTATTGACACTACGGCTGCTGTGTTGCGAGGCGGTGATGAAAGCGCCTTTACTAGTAATTGAAAATAATCTTAAAATTGAGTGGTATCTTAAAAATGAGTAAATGTAAATAAGTAATAGTAATAAAAATTAATTAATGAAATAAATAATAAGTGTCCCTTTTCAGGCCACTGACGCGAATGTCCTCGCTGTCCCGACCCTCCCGCGCAACCTGCAAACGGCGGCGACGGACGCGGCCGGCACCGTCTTCGAGGACACTCTGGAGGCGGTGGAGGAGGCCAGGGAGGAGCTTGAGAAGCTGCTCGCCACTGCCAGGGCAGCCCTCACTGACGCCTTCTCCCCCTCGCCGTCTCCGTCCTCGTCCCGGTCGTCGTCCCCGTCGTCGTCCAGGAGCCCGTCCCCGTCCCCGTCCCGGAGCCCGTCCCGGGAGCTCTGAGAGGTAAGAGGCAGTTAAGGACATCGCAAATTACATCTTTATGCTCAAGTACTAATGTTTTAGAAGCGATTATGAGAATTTAAAAAAATTTCTTTACTATTTTTTTTACTCTTTACTTGTGATTCATTGACAGAGTTTCCAATCTGTTTGAGTTTGGCATACTGTAATTCCTTCTATCGTTTCATTCCGCATCAATAGTTCGAAAATGCCGTTTTATCTTGACGATCTCAGATTAGCTCTTCAGGTCGACCTCTCCACTTCCTCCTCTTCCCATCTCCTCCTCTTCACATCTCCTCCATTACGGTAGCAAGTTTTAGCATTCTTAGTTTGAGAGATTCTTAGAAAAGGTTTGTACAACATGGAATAAATAACCTAAAATTTGGACTTCTTCTTGTATTAGAAGAGAGGTATATTTTTAATAAAAACTAAATGATGATATTCATTTAAAGAAATCTCCTTTCCAGATCACTTTCGTGCTGAACTTCGCGGTCCGTCAGATCTCTAAGCTGGAGACGAACATTGTCTCAGTGGAGAGAGTCAAGGAGTACTCGGATACGCCCTGCGAGGTAGAACCATAGGGCTGTGGACGAAACCGTAGAATTATAAGAATATTGCGTCCAAATTTACGGAATGCCATATTGGCTGAATTGGGAGGTACAGTTATTAGTTATTTCATGCATTAATACTTCTGTTTCATTTGACACATCCAAGAGTAAGTTCGATATAGATGTATACCATAGATTTCTTTAAAAGGAAAAAGGTGAATCAATCCTTATTATGCAGGCCGAATGGCACAAAGAGGACGACTCTGCGCCGCCGCCAGAGTGGCCGACCGAGGGAAGAATAGTAATCAACAACTACTCGACGAGATACAGGTTAGAGGGTCATCTAGGTGGATTGGCTTGGACCCATCTTTAGAGTCCTCCCTTTCAGTGACCGAGTTCAAGCATCTGTTACTCTCTTCTTATTGATCTTATTAATAAAGATATATCTTATTAATAAATCTCTTCATGACTTTAAGAAGTGCATACCATGAAACTGGATATTATGAGGTTGAATTACAACATTTTTTTCCACCTTGAGGCCGGGGCTGGGCCGGATACCTTGCCCTTACGGCCACCCCTGATCATCACTTTATACAAAATAAAAATAAACCCTGCTTTAGGCCCGGTCTCGACCTTGTGGTCAAGCAGCTCAACGCTGAGATTCGGCCACACGAGAAGGTCGGCATTGTCGGCCGCACTGGAGCAGGTTGGTGAGGAGGGGTATTCAGCTAAATTTTACCACCAATAAATGTTTAAATTTCCCAATCTAAAAAATTGTCTCTTCTTCTAGGCAAATCATCGGTGACACTCGCTCTCTTCCGCATGATTGAACCAGCCGAAGGACAAATTCAGGTCGGTTATCATTTGCTGTTAAGTTTGTATTTCAATGTTTATCGGACAGAAATTAGGGTGAATTTGTTACGTTAAATATGATATTAGTAATAGTAAGTTAATTGTTTTCATGTCGAAAAAAAGGATATGTGACAGTTTTATTTGTTGAAATAAGATATCAAATATGTCATTCTTCAGATCGACGAAGTGAACATCGCGACCATCGGCATTCACGATCTTCGCTCGAATCTCACGATCATCCCGCAAGATCCCGTGCTCTTCTCTGGAACGCTGAGGTGAGTGGAGAAGGATAGGGAAAGTACTTCGAAAGGATGAATCGATTTTACTTTAAAGGAGGGAAAATGTGCAGGACATTTAAAAGGAGATACTTACTTATTCTTTATTCTTGGAGAAAAGTCATTGTAGTGTTAAAGATAATAAGTATCAGAATAGTATAAGAACACTCCTGCCCTATAAGATTCAACTTGGACCCGTTCGGCCGCCACTCGGACCCGGAGATTTGGCACGCCCTCGACATGGCGAGTCTCAGGGATTTCGCGGCAGCCCAGCCGGCCGGGCTCGACCACGAAATCACCGAAGGAGGAGAGAACATCAGGTGGGGCTCTTTTTATTTCTCTTTCGCCCTCTCTCTCTCTGTTTCTCTCTCTCTCTCTCTCTCTTTTCTGTTTCTTTCGGTCTCACTCAATCACTCTCTCTCTCCCTCTCTCTCTTTCACTCTCTCATTCCCTCCTCCCTTCTCCAGTGTCGACCAGCGCCAACTGGTGTGTCTTGCCCGCGCCCTCCTCCGCAAGATCCGCGTCCTCATCCTGGATGAGGCAACCGCGACAATCGATGTCAACACGGATTCTCTAATCCAGAGAACCATCAGGTACTAATAAATATTAATTTATAATTAATACATTATTTTATTATTTATATTAAGTAACTTTATCCATAAAAGTAATTTATAAAAGTATTGGCCGGCCCATTTAAATTTAAAATTCCTTTGCAGGCAAGAATTCGAGCAGAGCACGGTCTTGACAATCGCGCACCGCCTCAACATGATTATGGACTATGACAGGTCAAGAAAACGGTTTTCTTCTTCTTCTTCTTTGCTCTCTCTCTCTCTCCCTCTTTCTCTTTCTCCCTCTTTCTCTTTCTCTCTCTTTCTCTTTCTCCCTCTTTCTCTTTCTCTCTCTTTCTGTTCTCTCTCTCTCCCTATCTCTCTCTCTCTCTCTCTCTCTCTCTCTCTCTCCTCCCCCTCATCCATCTCTCTCACTGTCTCTCTCTTTCTTACTCTCTCTCTCTCTCTCTCTCTCTCTCTCTCTCTCTCTTCCTCACTCTTAATGTTGCTCGCAATCAGTTGACGGCAGTCTTTAACAAACCTTTATGCTTAATGAATATCTCAGTTAGGTCGCTTGATAAGAAAAAAATTACTTTATGGTCATTTTATATATTTTATAATATATTTTTCAATATGAATTACAAAAATATATTTTTCCTATGCAGCCTACAAGCCACGACTGCCCACCTCTTACCTACCGGAGGGGGCTGACTCCACTGACGGCGTGGATTCTGAAGATGTGCACGAGCGAGATTCTGCGGGAAGACTTCCTTCTTCCTCTGACTGCCGCGCCTTCTTACGAAGGGATAAAGAGTAATTGTTAGTCGTTAATCATCCGTCTACTTGCTTCTATAATGCGTTACTTTCCAGCATCGTCTTATAACTCGACTTCTCTGCTCCCGTCGACTTGCTCTCGACATACACTCGAGACCGGCCATTCTTCCTGCATACACCAGGAAGCCTCATCAACTATTGGTTGGTTATTTAAAAATGAAACTACTATTAGATGTACATGTAATACGTATTGGAACAGTATTTCGATTAAAAATACCGCAGTATTACCCTAAGATTTTATTCGCATTCTTTTAAAAGTATTAAAAATACATAAAAGTTTTCTTTTTTTGTTAAAATTTTATATTCAGATTTTGAATAGCGTAAAATAAAACTCTACCAGAGAGCCAAAAAAGGCTTGTAGCGAGTTGGCTTGTTCCTTTTCAGTCCATTTTCCTGCTCATGCGACGGCCTCTGGTTCCGCTTCTCTCGACATGCACTCGAGATCGACTTTTCTCTTTCTGCTGCACTCCTCGAACAGCTCTTCCGCGCATCGAGCGTCTTCTTACTCTGCGAGTAGCGACCACTCAGGCGAGCATTGCAGGGGGCACACTCGGGGCATTCTTTTCTATAATAATATCTGACCGGTCTTGGAGTGGAGTTGGCTGCATGATAACTTTATTGATGATTATCACTTTGCGCGTCTTCCTGGTGAACACTTTGGATTGATTGAAAGATCTCGATTCACATTATGTAATACTTTATAGTATATTCAAGTTTCCAAATTGAACTGCCCCTTTGACTTACCCTCAACCCAACTTCCAATCTCTCTCTCTCTCTTTTCTCTCTCTCTCTCTATTTTATTCTCTCTCTATATTCTCTCTCTCTCTCTCTCTCTCTCTCTCTCTCTCTCTTTCTCTTAAAAATCAAATTCTCTAATTCCCCACATTCGCCTTATTTCTCTTTTCCATCCAATGACAAGGGATAGTTTATAGTCACTGGGTAATTACATATAATTCTTATGAAAAATCAGAGCAAGCTGATATGACCACTTTTATTTCTCCGCGTTTTCTCGCATCTCGAACTGCTTCTGTAGCCTGCCCTTGTGGCTGTCTTCGCTAGTTGGTGTGAGACTCTCCCCTTCTCACGAACCGTTCAGACGCACCTGGCGAGGCTATCTGAGCACTATTGTGTTGTCTTTTTCGTGCGCCAATTTCGTGTTTGCAATCAACTATCTTCTTCTCTTTCCTCGTCATCTTTCGAGTGCATAGTGCCATTCTGTCACTCTTGCCCCTCTACTAAGAATTCTCTTTTCTGAACCGTTTACAATTTATTAGGCCCCGTTTATTGTTTGTAATTCAACTTCGACACATAATCATTCCTTTTCTTTTTCGTTTACTTTTAATTTAGCATATTAATACTACATGATTGCTTATTCTCATAGGAGTTACTGTCATTTCAACCTCGAAGTCCCATATTTACTAGTTGCGCTCTCTAAATTCTTTCATTTTTGGTCGCTCTCACACCAATTACCTCTTCCTTTTCTGTAGAATTCTCTTGCACACATAGCAGCAGATTCTTTTCGCGCAGAGTTGAAGGCGGCAATTCACCATTGCTAGTTGATCCATGTTTACAACTCGTGAGCGAGGGATGTGCCCCAGGGCATCAGGTTCGAGGTCGCAGCGTTGCCTGCGGCGATCACCCATTCACTCGAGTTATCCCAATTGGGCACTCGTGTTGCCGGTTCCTCGTTAAAAAGCCTGCGCACTTACAATTGTTAGTGCGTTCCCATTCTCAAAATCGCTCCACTTCTCTCTCAAAAATTCAATTATCAACAAAGTATGGTGCTTTGTTGCTTTGCTCTGAGAGCTTATGGATCTGTTCTTATGTCCGCAAGAGAATTCTCTCGTTCTTCCCCTTTCTTTTTGGTGTGCAAGCGACCCCCAACTACAATCATCTCGAGCGCAATTATGTATATCTGGGATACTCATGCCTCTTTATTATTTGGCGGTTCTAGTATGTAAGTATGTATGCCGTATGTAGGAATACCCCTGTCGAGGTGCACCACGCCTCGACTACCTCTCTCCCCTTATCACTCCCAAGAATTGGCCTTTTTGTGCTCGTAGAGATGGTGGAAATTGGGCAGAATGTAGAGGATTGTGAACACGCGATTTCCGTACGGGAGGACATTGCAATACTGCTCAAATAGCTTGGTCGGGTGCTTCCGCGCGGGGGATTGGGGAGATGGAGCGTCGTGTGCTTTCTAGACAAGTCTGGCCACACGGACACGCTCCAGAAGGAGTTCGAGGTGCGAGCGAGGGCGGCGGTAGAAGTGGGCATATCAGCTATTTTTTATGCTTTCGCCGTTTACCCCAGGGTTAACCCTTGTCATCTGACTCTCCCAGATTCCTGGTCTGTGCTTCCCCTACCTTTGTCTTAATCCCTGTACATTTTGCATCGTTTCTCGTTTTCTAAAATGGACAACTTGAATCTCATCCTAAGGCACCTTTCTTCTTGTAATAGCATTTTGTTCATCAAAAATTGTTGCTTGGAAGACCGCGCTGAGTGCTTATATTGAGTTGGTGAAACAAAATAAACTCCGCTTCAAGCCGGTCGATTTTGGGATTTATTATTACTTGACAAAAATGATGTGCCCCCTACGGTGTTCTCTCTGTTTGGTCGCGGATCTGCCCGCCGTGCTTGAAAGGTTCGAATATCTCGTTTTGCTTCTTTGTTAGACATTCAACTTATTGCGAATTTCCTTAGACTAATTTTAGTTTAATTAGTGCCAATTTACTTTCTTATTAAAACTCCATTTTTTTTCGCTACCCAAAAGAGCGAAGGTGAGAGATAGAAAAATATTCAAAGAGAGAAAAGAAGGTGAGAGAGCTCGTGAGCGTTAAAAATTGAGAAAGAGGTTTTTGTGTGTGTTTGGATTTATTTTAAGAATTTTTTTTGCATTTATATTTCAATTTGAAACGTTTGATATTGCAGAGCATCGAGAACGGAACGGCGACTCGCTGCGAACATGCAATTCGCCCACTCTCTGTCTCTCTCTTTCATCTCTCTCTCTGTCTTGTTCTCTATGTCTTTTTGCCTTACGTTTTCTTATTTACTTTTTAAATTTTTTATTTATATACCATTGTTGTTTCTTTTTTACAATCTTATTTTAAAGCAAGGCTTCCTATTTTTTTAATCTTGTCTATCTATTGATGAATTTCAGGCGTCGGCGCGGCCAGGTGCTCGTTCGCGGTGGATTTGATTGCGCCTGAGGAAGCCCCGGCCCTCTTGTTCAGGTGAGAGAGTGTGAAAGCGTTAGAACCTGAGAGAGTTTTTTGTATGTATATTTGTATTTTATTGCAGACCCCGATAATGGAGGGAGGCGTACTTACGCGAGGGCAGAGATGAAGCGACGTCGGGGAAGCTTCCCGGTCCCGGCGGGGGGAGAGAAGAGTGAGAGAGAGAAAATGTGAAGGAAAGGGGGGATAAAGAAGAGAAAGAAAGAAAAAAGGGGAAGGGAAGGAATAGAGGGAGGGGAAAGGGGTAGAGGGAGGGGAAAGGGGAGGGGTAGGGGGAAGGGTAGGGGGGGGGGAAGGGGCAGGGGTAGGGAAGGGGCGACGACAACGGAGATGAGCACGCCCCCTTTTTAGGGGTTCGTCCTCACTTATATTATTGCTTATATTCTACCAAAAAATTTCTTTTTGCTTTTTACGAGCATTACATTTGATAGATGTAGATATTTCCCAACCTGTTTTATTTACTTAATAATTATAATCTCGCAAATTATTTTATTAATTTGTAGTTCGCTCCCAAAATGATCATCTTTTCTGTATTGCAGTTCAGCTGGAACGGGATGCTCATCCGAATCGTCAGCCAGACTCTCACCGACTACAAGAAGAAGCGTTTTTTTTTTCTTTTTGTTAATTGGTTAAAAGTTTTTATCAATTTTTTCCCTGTTTATTGCCCCAGAGCCAGCCAGATGGGCTTGCTTTGTCCTTTGCCCGACCCTCTCCCCTTGGTCCCCTCATGCACCTCCACACTGCAAAAGGCAGTCCTTTATGGATAATGCCGGAATGCGTAGGGGTGGTAGCCTTTGCCCGCCCGAGAATTGTTGAGCTTAGCTCCAAGGACACGGCGCCCATTGATTGGGATAAGGCAGGCCAATACCTGGTATAGGCAAGGGCTTTTATGGGCTTTCGCCCCACATTCCCTCGCATTTCCGGCGCTGTGTTTTGTGTGTGGAATTAGTGGGTGGATTGGAGGGAGTTGGACGGGCAAGGGGCAAAAGGACCCATTCTCTATGGCCATAAGTAGGGAATGTTAGCGAAATCTTTTCTTTACATAATTTAACGATAAACTAATTGTTTAAATTATTGAAGTCTTTTCTACCTAGGATTCGCTCGATTTCTGCCGGGGTCGCCTTCTCGTGAGGCGCTCCGCAGTCCGCATTCCGCCCTGACGAGCTCGTGCGCGGTGGTTTGGAGAGTGCGGCAGACGAAGCTCCCGGAGCCAGGTTGGTTTAGAGAGAGAGAGAGAGAGAGAGAGAGAGAGAGAGAGAGAAGGTGAGAGCGTGTGAGAGCGTTAGAAGCTGTTTCTCAGTCTGCGAACAAACTGTAGCACTGCGCGTTATACCTCATGCGCACGCTGTTTCTTACTCTCTAGCTCATTCTCTCTCTCTCTCTCTCTCTCTCTCGCTCTCTCTCTCTCTCGCTCACTGTCTCTCTCTCTCTGTGTCTGTTTCTCTTTCTCTCTCTCACTCTCTCTCTCTCCTCTCTTTCTCTCTTCTCTTTTTATCTCGAAGTCTATGCTTGAGGATTGGGCGTGCCAGTCATCATCACGGGGCAGTTCGAGGAGGTATGTATGTAAATTATTTAAAACCCTCTATATCTCTCGGAGTGCTGCTTTGGTAAGCACATATTTTTTTATTTGTATTAAGAGAGCATGTCCATTAGCTTCGAGCGCAGCCTGCCCCGGGAAAATTGTTTTCGAATTCATTAAAGGAAAACATTTTGCTTATACAACTCGACGTGCTCTTTTTAATGAGACTAATTTCATCATCATCCGATTTTTTCAATTCGGGATACACTACCGTAACCCTGAAAATTCATCGAGCCATAAATCCGTTCAAAATCTGTTTTGAGAAACGATGTACATATCAATCAATAGCATTTCGAAAGCTCTTCAAATTTCATCTGGGAACATGTTTTACGAAAATTTTATTTAGCCGAGAAAATTGGCGTTAAATTATTTGAAGGGTCGAAACGCCACTTTCTGCTCATTTCTGCACTCTGGAACCTAGATAGAAAGAAAGAGCGTGAAATTTGCTATCAAATAATCACCATTCAAGAAAAATCTGAGCGTACCAATTTTTTCTATGACGCGAGCAATGTCGGTCAAAATGGCACATTTTTGGCCGCCGAGGCACCGTGCAAGCGCATTCATCGATCCATAACTACGCTCAATGTTAAGATTACAAAATCGTTAGCATATCATCTAAGAGCTCTCAGAGAGATCTTCAAATGCTACATACATACTTTTATTGAAATATTTATATTTCTATGGAAAATTTCGTTCTGTAGTTTTAGAACGCTTAAAAAACTACTTTGCAAACATTTCAGCATTTCAAAACATGCATCATTAGAAAGAGCTTGAAATTTGCTTCAAGATAGACCCCTTTCAATAAACTTTCAAGCCTATAATGTTTGGTTATAATTGATAAGAATTGGGCATCAGCTTAGCACAATTCTTCACCGATAAAAAATATTGGAATATTCCAATTCGAATAATCTAAACAGCGAAATTCTTGGGCGAAAAGACAGCGACGTAACTTTACCTACTCTTATGACTTATAACCAAACATTATAGGCTTGAAAGTTTATTGAAAGGGGTCTATCTTGAAGCAACTTTCAAGCTCTTTCTAATGATGCATGTTTTGAAATGCTGGAATGTTTGCAAAGTAGTTTTTTAAGCGTTCTAAAAGTACAGAACGAAATTTTCCATAGAAATATAAATATTTCAATAAAAGTATGTATGTAGCATTTGAAGATCTCTGTGAGAGCTCTTAGATGATATGCTAACGATTTTGTAATATTAACATTGAGCGTAGTTATGGATCGATGAATGCGCTTGCACGGTGCCTCGGCGGCCAAAAATGTGCCATTTTGACCGACTCGCGCTCATTGCTCGCGTCATAGAAAAAATTGGTACGCTCAGATTTTTCTTGAATGGTGATTATTTGATAACAAATTTCACGCTCTTTCTTTCTATCTAGGTTCCAGACTGTAGAAATGAACAGAAAGTGGCGTGTCGACCCTTCAAATAATTTAACGCCAATTTTCTCGGCCAAAATAAAATTTTCGTAAAACATGTTCCCAGATGAAATTTGAAGAGCTTTCGAAATGCTATTGAATGATATGTACATCGTTTCTCAAAACAGATTTTGAACGGATTTATGGCTCAATGAATTTTTAGGGTTACGGTAGTGTATCCCGAAGGGAAAAAATCGGCTGATGATGAAATTAGTCTCATTAAAAAGAGCGGGTCGAGTTGTATAAGCAAAATGTTTTCCGTTAAAGAATTCGAAAACAATTTTCCCGGGGCAGGCTGCCTTAAGCGCATGCTCGACTCTTACAGAGATGCTCTCTTAATACCATTGTTCTTACAGTCAACTTTTCCTTTAAATTCAAACGTATATTGAATGCAATGTTGCCTACTTTTTTATCTTATCACATAATTCTTTTGTATTATATATTTAATTTAATTATTGAACTTGTAATCTCTACTTGTGAATTACAAGCGGATGCCCTCTTCATTCGCGACGCCACCCGCGGGCAGGGCGAGGTGCTCCTGACGATGGATTGGAGGGCGCAAGAGGAAGCACCCCTGACCTGGTTGGCTGAGAGAGAGAGTGAGATTATAGTAATACTTGCTTTGCTGTGTGACATGGTGGATGCACCCGAGCGCTACATTTTTACTTTTATTCATTGAAATTTGCATCACATGCGATTGCGAATGTTTCTATTTCTCTTATTCAGATTATAAATTTCGAAAACATTTGAGCAAATTCGTGAATGTTGAGAGTATTAAGAGAGCCTCTCTGTAAGGATCAAGCAGAGCTCAATGGGGGCCTGCCCCGGCGCAAAATTTTCCGATTCAGTTATCCAAAATTTTATTAGGGGTACTCATACGCACTGTAAAGAACATTAGTAGATCAATTTTGTTATAAAAATTTTTTCCTTGTCTAGGCATGCAAAAGTAAGGAAATAGTAAAATTCGCCATAAATTTCTTTGACATCAATATTTTTCAATTTTCTTTTTTTTTATTAGCATCTCCGTTGAATTCTAAACGAAAACTCTATTGATGTATTTGATCAAATATTATATTTTCATATCGAAAAATAATTTTAAGTATTTCAATTTGACCGTTGAATACCTTAAACTCAAAACTTTTTTTGTACTATATCTCAAGTTGTAGAGCGTTAAAAACTGTATAACATATCTTCTTTTCGTTTCATGTAACCTTCCCTAGGGGGGTTAAAAATAGGCTCAAATAAGGGTACCTCGGCGACATCGGATTCAAGGAATGAGTGAAAAAAAGGTTAAATTATTGTTTTAGCATAAAGTGAACCACTTCATTCAATTCAGCGCGTGTTTATTGTCAGAAAAGTTATACGTCAAAATTCATAAAACTATCGTTTTTCACGAAAAAAACTCATTTTTCGATTTTTCTATCATGGACAGAAAATGACCTAAAACTATTCGAATCACTATATTTTCGTCAAATTCAAAGACTAGAGAATGTGAATACTACTATTTTGTACGCGACAAAATTCTCAACAAAATACCTCATTTACATCTGGATAGGATGTCCCTACCAATGACTGTATCGATTTTCCCATGGCGGTCGCGACAAAACTGACAGATCCGCATTTTATAACTTTTCGTTCAATCTTAATGTTTCCTACTCATCCAATACACCATTCTGCTCCACGAAGCATCCTGAGTTCAGAACCGATGTTTATTTTGCAGATTTCCCGTGGTAAAAGCCCGCAAAAGGGTTTGCACGCGCGCGGAATTGAACCTGCGATCCATGACATCCGATGTGCACAACCAATACGACAAAATTACATTTAAAAATTCATTTCTCGAGACTGCTTGAACCAATTTTAAAGGTTGAACTATCAATCGATAGCAATTTTTGCGCTCTATCGACATAAAAATATCCGCCAAAAAGTGTAAAATGATGGTAAGGCCGAATAAGACGACAAAATATTCGAACACAAAAAAGTAAATCAAGCAATTTATTCATGAAGAAGTGATGTATGGGAAAGTTGTTCTCTGGACTCTTGTGGTTGAATATGCGAGAAGGAGAGGCTGCGGAACTGGAATCCCAAAAAATAAACTTTTTCGAATAGTTTTAGGTCATTTTCTGTCCATGATAGAAAAATTGAAAAATGAGTTTTTTTTCGTGAAAAACGATAGTTTTATGAATTTTGACGTATAACTTTTCTGACAAGAAACACGCGCTGAATTGAATGAAGTGGTTTGCTTTATGCTAAAACAATAATTTAACCTTTTTTCACTCATTCCTTGAATCCGATGTCGCCGAGGTTCCCCTATTTGAGCCTATTTTTAACCCCTCTAGGGAAGGATATATGAAACGAAAAGAAGATATGTTATACAGTTTTTAACGCTCTACAATTTGAGATATAGCACCCAAAACATTTTGAGTTTAAGGTATTCAACGGTCAAACTGAAATATTTAAAATTATTTTTCGATATGAAAATATAATATTTGATCAAATACATCAATAGAGTTTTCGTTTAGAATTCAACGGAGATGCTAATAAAAAAAAGAAAATTGAAAAATATTGATTTTGAAGCGAGATACATCAAATCACATATTATCCATACATATTATCCGTTCACGCAAGTATATTTTTTGAAAAAAAAATTTTGCCATCTAATCTTGTTACTGGGGCCCAGTGCCATGTCCGACAACGTTTTCGCTCTCGAAATCCAACATCTGGATCTGGGTCAGGCCCTACTGGAGGCATACGGAGAGGCTCTCTTAAAGGAGGTCATAAGGGAAAAACTCCAACAATGAATTCCCTGACAGATCAAGAAAAAGTACGGTGTATGTTATCCACATAAATGGCCGTTGATTGTGGTGAAATTTCAAATGTTGGCATCTTGCCAAATCTTTGCGCGTCCTTTTCGTTGACTTACGAAAGCACTTTCTTTGATGACATTTTTTTTCTATGTTATTTTGTTTCTTTTTATTTGGTTTTTATCGCTATTCTGCTGTTTTTGGAAATGCACTTTGTTTAAAGTATGGTTATTACTTTGAGCACAATCTTTTTGTTACAGCAACTGCTAAATGCGATGAATAAGTAGCAAAATTTCATCACATCAAGTTCTGGCTTAATAGCTGCTCTTTGATGTTGCAGAGCCACAGTTTGCGTTTTAGTCATAGTAGACGCTGTTATGAGAAACGGCACGACTCCTTCGGGAGTATCCGCATTACCCTTATTCGATATTGCCGTTGCGAATAGGATTGTTTAGCTAGATTTTATTCTGAAGCGTCGCATTTAGTTTTGAAATTTCTTAACGCTACTGGAGTTCACTATAAAAAGCGCAGTGTTTAAGTAAATTAGACACGTTTTCGGTTAATCCTACTGCTGACTTGTTCTAATGTTGAATTTAATGGATATGCATTTCATTATTAAATAAGACATGATTTTGTTTCCTTTTAAAGTATATGCATGACATGATTTTTAATATATTTTAAGTATGTTCATTTCGATTATCATAATTAAATTTGTGGGATTTGAACTGCTATATACTTCAGGTTGGATGAAGTTTCCGCAAGAAGATGTCCATCCGCTGCCACCTCACGAGAACCGGCCGCATGCGCCATCTCAATCAGGTTCATGCATTGTTCACCTAAAATTATCTTCATTCCTTCGTCAAAATTGCTTTCCTGTCCTTGTAGCAGTCGAGAATGTTAAGAGAATTTTATGATTATTCTATTTTTTCTTGGGATTTAAATACTGAAGAATAATATTGCGTTTTTTTAAAGTCGTGGTTTGTTCATTTTGCCCTGTTTGTTTAAAGTTGGATCCTGATCCTGTATAAAATTTACCAGCAAATTAAAAAAAATTTCCAGAATTTAATTTAAAGAAAACCTTCCTTGCGCGTTCGTTTCTTCATCCGGGATTTGAACTCGGACATGCTGCGTCATGATGCCACCACTATCCATTAGGCCACAATAGTTCGTAGGTTCCTTGTCTTGCGCCACTTCCGCTAGCGCTCCCATGAGCTCCCACCGCCTTTGTCGTTCAGTGTTTCCTTACATTACCGTATCCCTGCCTTGCATTTGCTACTGTAAAAAGTTTTATAAAAATTTTACGCAATGAACAAATATTGTTTCTATAAAAAAGACAACAGAGCAAATATTTGATATAATCTGTTCTTCTAGTTACTGTTCTATAAATAATTCTATTAGAGGTTTGCTTGCAATTTCACTACTGAATATTTAATATCTATAATACTATGAACTTTTACTTCTAAAATATTTAAACTAGATATAGGTAGTTCTATTCTAACAAATATGTATCTCCTCTATTATTACATTTCGTCTGAATCGTATTCTTGCCCCTCGGAATCATTTCCGTCCTTAGTAACCATGTCAATCATTGCCCCCAAAGGGCTGTCATCATCGTAATCCATCTCTCTCTCCATTTCTTCATCCGAGTCGAACACGGATTCTTCCAGGTTCTTGTCTGCTGGGTGCGGGTGGAGATGCGGTTGCTGGGCGAGAAGGCGAAGACGGGCAGCCGTTGCGCGCCGCTTCTTCTCCGTCGCGTATGGCGTCTCCTTCATCTCGCCTCTCATCTGGTGTGATTTATTTACTTATTTTTTTCTTAATAGAAAAACAAGCCTGAACTAACCTTGTAACAATTGTTGCGTATATCGGTTTGAAAGGCGAGTGAGGGCGGAGACCAAACCTTCTTTGTCCTTTTTTCCTTGTGGGTCTTCTTCAAATATTCTCTTTGCCCAATCACCTACAAAATTAAGCATATTAGTTATTGATTGCTGAGCTAGTACAATATTATACCACTCTCTTTCCGTCAAGTTTCTCCTTCTGCAGATTGTTCCAGTGAAGAGTGAACAGTTGCGTCCTTATTTCATGCCCAGCTCTGTTGAAGTACAAATGCTTAGGCGCATATCTCAGTGCCAGGGAGTTCGCGCTTTCGTTCTGGCTTGTAGTGAGAAACGGGGAGACGTGCCTTTGGTGAATATAATTAGTAGCTAGCCAAGTAGAAAACAATCCGTACTCGATGTCTGCAACTGTTTTCGCACTCGCAACAATCGATCTTAGCTTGTAGGAGAGAGCTTCTCAGGCTGTCTGTTAGGAGGAAGAGGGGCGTGTTCGCATTTCTTGAAACGAGCGAATGTGTCATCCTGATATAACTTCTTTCCTTATTAATCTGTAGAAAGTAATACCAAACCTCTCTCCATTCATGAATCCTGCACACATGCTTTATCAGAGAGAGATACTTCTCTCTTGCCAATACTCCATCTCCTCCAGATGAGGAAACGCTCCAATAGGCATGGTTGATAATTCCTCTGATCCACTTGCGCACTTCCGCATATCTTTTTCCTTTCATCTGCGCCATTTCTTGAGTTTATTATTCTATATTTCAAATATCCATACTTGATTATTCGTTATTTTCACCCAAAATCATACAAGAGAAATCTTAGTAATTAATAGAAATCTGTGATTACAATATTTATACCGTATTTTCTCTATTAGTACCCGGGGTATTATTTTTCAATATCCTTGCGGGGGAGGGGCACTATTAGAAGGAGGGATTCTACTAGAGGGAGTGGTACTATTTTTCAATGACAATATCAGAGAGGGTACTATCAGAGGGGGAATTCTTATAAAGGGGATACGAATAAAGAAAATACGGTAATTTAACGCTTCAATTATTTTCCATATTTAACAGTTTTTAAATATCTTTATTTAGAAAAAAAAAGTTGACGTAGTGTGATTTAGAGAGAACATTTTTTTTAAAATAGTTTATCTATGAATATTAAAATGAAGTTTTTTTCCATTTTCGCAAACCGCCATTAGCGAGAGAAGAAGATTCCGGAAGTAGTGCCAAGGGTCGTTAATGTGCACAATTCGTGGGAATTTCTGCTTCATAAGGCTGATGGCTGCCGAGTGCCTATCAGTTGTCAGGGATGATATGGTTATGTCACCTCAAAGCCAGTCTTGTAGTTCTCGCAGTGCCAGTTCGAGGCCGTAAACTTCCATTTTAGCCGATGAACCGCCCAAAACGAAACCCAATGTTTGTAATAAGTAAAAATAAAAAAGTTGACTGTGCTAGGAACTGGCCTGTTTCACTTTTGTTGATCATTATCGTTGCTAAAATGAGACTTGTCTGCGCACACGTGATGACATATCGGCACCATTGTGCGTTGTAGTCGCGGGAGTCAAAAGTCCCATCACCAGCCAGGTTCAGCTGTCCGCCCTTTCAAAATGTGACTTGTGAGATTAAAAATTACAGTATATTTGGATAACCTGCTCTAAAAGCTTGAATACTCTCTTCTTGGTGTCCTCTCTGTCCTCCTGGAAGCGCGACTGTATGGCTGGAATCACGTAGTTCTTCATGATGTGGTAGAAGGTTGGGGATGAGAATGGTTTAATTCCCAGAGACCGGAAAAATTGATGACATGCCTGTAAGTAAAGTGGCTAGTTTGGAGAATTATAAAATAAATATACAGAGTATTCATACCCGCTCTCCCATGCCAGTTACAGTTGCTGCGTAGACATAGTCCATGTTCGTTTTCATTAGTTTTTCCTTTTTGACGACTCGGCTGTCTTCAGGGCACTGGAGGACTCCCAAAGCCCTTTCCTGTTGCACCGTGTGCACTTCCTCTGCACTCTTGCACTAAGGCCAATATAGGAGATACTGAGATCGCAGTATCTCCGATTGCAAATGGTGCAGTGGCTTAGGAGATCCCACAGTTTAGTCTTCTCTACCAGTATGTATTCTGATGTGGGATGCTGATCGTCGATTGTTGGACTGGGAATCTCCCAGTCTGGGTCGTCATCTTCCTATAAAATTATTGTTAATATATATGTATGTATATATTTTTTAAATATATAATTGAAGTTAACTTACAGGACTCGGATCTCTGCTAGGACGTCTCTTCCTGTGCGTGTGCGATAACGGGCCGGGCGACATGGGCGGCGATGCTGCTAGGAGTGCAGGAGTGGGCGGCGGCGTTTCTTCCTCCGGCCGCTGTTAGTAAAGATTTTCCGCAATATATCCTTTCCTTTCATATGATGTTTAACTCACAATAAAAATTGGCAGAACCCCTTTCTTCAATATATCCGTATTTTCTCTGAACTGGTCTCGAGAAAAGTGAGTATCGCAGATCTTATGGCGTATTGAGGTAGTGCTGAGGAATCTGCGCAGCCCCTCTCCTTCTGCTTCATCTCGAGTGACACGTCGAATCCACTCCGCTCGAAGCTCAGGCAGCTCAGTAAAGTACCTAGACTTCTTCTCTGAGACTGGCTTCCAGCAAGCCACACACGTTGTATCTCCCATCTCAAAATTATTTTTACACGCTTGAGTTTTTTTTTGCAAAAATAGCCCATTCCTTGCTGTTATTATTCAGAGTACAAATTGAAAAGATCTTTATTCAAATAATCAATCATTCTTCATCGCTAGGAACTATTTCTCCTTCCTCGAATCCCTTGTACGAGGTACTCGGCCATTTGTCTCGAACAGCTTTCACTGCGCATGCTGGTAGGCGCACTCTCTTGTGCCTTCCGAGGGGCCCGAGGTATCTTGCCACGAAAAGTCTGTTCTCCTGTAATTTGCTTTAAATGTTGTAATTGTTGTCTTTATAAGTATCGATCTAAACACAGTTAACTTAGAAGAACTCTTAGTCTTATCACTTCCCTGGCATGGTCGGCTTCTGCTGGGCGCCCATCAAACTCCCCGAGATCAGCAGACGCGATAGCAACCTTGTATAATAGTCATTTATTTGTGCATATTTTGTCGAGATGACACGATTGAATGTTTTGTGTAATTCAATGAGCGATGCAATATTCTTGTGTGATAAAGGAATACATGTGTTATAAATGAAAGATTGACATAAAGTTGTTACCGTCTCGTTCAGAATCATCTGAGTAAAGTCCGCGGTGTGGGAGATGCAAGGGGCAACATCCAAATCGGGCATCTTCTCCGCCAGGCCATCGCGAAGTCGACTCCCAAGCACCTTCAGAGGATGAAGCCATAGAGCCCGGCAGCAGTAGTCCTGCTCTTGCTGCTCATAGTTAGAGCAGTAGTCGTGCTCTTGCTGCTGAAATCGCGGAGGGCAAAAGGAACACGAGCACTTGGCGGCGTCTTCCACGTTCACAGATGCGTGGAAGATGTTGGCTCGCTGTCGCCGTTCCCATTCGCGTACTTCAGCCCTAGCTTTCGTGGTCTCTTCCCGCGTCGGCTGTTCTTCCCACATGCGTAAACAACAACAACTATATTACAAACATCGTGAATACTTTATTATTTATGCAAACAAAGGAAAAGAAAGAAGTTGTATGGTTAAAACGAGAGCAAGTTAATATAAAAAAAAAACATTTCGCGCCGGGCGTCCTTGGTCCGTAAACTTGTCAATCTGTGATATAGACAATGCTCTTTTCTTAATGAAGGCCACGGACATTGGGTAGTCCAATCACACTACCGTCAGGGGAGTTTGAATGCAATTTTCTCGCTTTTTGAACATTTCTGTAACTTCATTCTTTGTTAGTGTGTTAATCAAAACCGTATACGTCCGATAGTGCCAATACTTGCATATCAAAAATATTCACTTTGCACCTCCTTTAAGTAATTTAATCTCTCTGTAGTTGTTATTCTTTTGCAGCTCGTCTGATGAGGTGCTGCCATCTCGACCCTCCGATCGACGACATAGGAACGAGTTAGGTAAAGCTATCTCGCGCTCTTTCTCATCCCTCTCTCTCTCTCCCTTTCTCTCTCTCTATCTCTCTCTCTCTTTCTCTCTCTCTCTCTCTTTCTCTCTTTCTCTATCTCACCCTCTCGTTGTCTCTCGTGGTCGCTCGCGACGTCGTTGGTCGCGCTGTCATCGAAAGTCCCAGCAATCATTTGGATCTGACATCACGAGTTATGCCAATTGACGTCATCTCCGTATTAGAGGAGGCATTTCGAGCGAGTGGACGCCACTGCCATCAGCGGCCGGGCCAGAAGAATCCCCCTTTCCCCTCCCTGTCCCCTCAGCGGGGCAGCAGGCCTTGGGCAAGTCTGCTGTCCCTTCCCTGCTTGCATGGCTTCTCTGCTTCTTTTCCGAATAGTCTTTCTTTTCAGGGTTGCTTTTACTTGCTTGCTTGCATCCCCTTAAGTTTCCCCTCTCTTCTCGACTTCTCGACTTCGTCATTCTTCTCCGCTTGGAAGTCATTTTATATGACTGTTTTCACGATGAATAGAAAAAACCTCGACTTTATTTTATGGATTGTTCAATGTTTGAGGTGTTTAATCGTGTGAAATTCAAATATGAAATTCTGGCTCAGGGATTTGTTCGCAATTTTGTTATTTTAATGTTACATGTGAAGCGGGAAATATCTCGTATACGATGGCTGTTGGGAGGGGGATGTTGTGCTAATAAATGTCTCTCCTTTAACATGTTGCCAGGCAGAAATCACGTCGATCTGGTGTTTGAGGAGGGTTCTTCACGACGGGTCGATTTGCTGTCGGCCAGTCAGTATTTTTGTTATCAGTAGACCATAGATAGATTAGAAATGTCTAGTCAATATCTACGAAGAACGACGACGACTGTTGTGCATGTGCATGATTGGACTTCGTCATCGCGCTGGACTTGACCCCATTTAGTAGAGGTAATGGCCCGTTAACTCTAACCTGAATATGTCTATAAGATTCTAGTATATATATATATATATATATATATATATATATATATGTATATATATATTGAGCGAGCACAATTCTTTCATTTGTGTTATTTTCCCCCAAAAAGGCCCTTCTAGACGGGGCGTCCTCAATTTTTGTTTAGAGATTGTACGTTCTGGGGCTAGATCTGCGATCTTTATGTACATTGTAGTGTCTTGCAAGCGCAACTGCATACGTCGCTATTCCTCTTTAAACTGAATAGGACTGACTCTTTGTTTTAAATTTATTGATCTTTTCGCTTCCTTTTTCCTGCCAAAAACGGGCATGGTAGAGGGGTCATGCCCGATTTTTTTTCAACCTTTGTTCATTCTGGGCGCGATCTAGAATCTGTATGTGCATACATTTTAGTCTCTTGCAAGCGCCAACTACCTATCTTTCCTCTTTAAACTGAATATATGCAGGACTGACTCTGATTGCAATTTCTTGATTTTTTTCGCTTCCTTTTTCGTGCCAAAAAGGACATCTAGAATCTGTATGTGCATTTTAGTCTCTTGCAAGCGCCATCTCGTTATCTCTTCCTCCTTAAACTGAATATAGGCAGGACTGACTCTGATTGAAATTCTTGATTTTTCGCTTCCTTTTTCGTGCCAAAACGGACATCGTAGACGGGTCATGGTCACCGATTTTTTTTCGACCTTTGTTCATTCTGGGCGCGATATAGAATCTGTATGTACATACATTTTAGTCTCTTGCAAGAGCCAAGATTTATATCTCTCATTTTTGCTGCCAAAACGGCCCTTGTATACCGTTCACGCCCGATTTTTCGTTTTAGACTTTAATTTGCGGGCTTGACATTCTAGAAAAGTGAATGAGTTGAATAAACAAGTGTTTTTCTCTGTTTTTCTTGCTCGTTTTCATGGATTCCATTTATATTCATATACAAACATATGTATGTTGCAGAACCAAATTTAAAACGAAAATATAAATAAAACTGCTAAACAACAGCAACAAGAGTGCTTAGTGAAATGGCATAGTTATATCATTTAAATAGTAACATGATATGTTTATATTTTCACGTTCATATGACATTTTAAGTGGCGGAAGTTTGTTAGAATGAAAACACTTTCTGCAGTGTCCTGGTCGAGTCAATAGCCCGTCCTGGCCTCGATCTCTCGAGTTGCATCGGCAGCCACAGGCGGCCTTGCCAGCAGTTGCTACTGGCAGCCGTCATCGTGCGCGCGTTTTCGAGCGGCGTCCGGTCAATCCTGAAATTAGTTGGTGTTTTTTTTAAATTTCCTGCTGTTAGCATTAGGCTTAGAATGCCAAGTTCCACTATGAATTTCAAAGCTGATGGTGAATTTTCCTTAAGACTCGTATGTTCTGGAGAAACATATAATAGAGAATATGAGTGGGATAGGAATGCGTGAATTATTGGGCTAATTCGAGTAAGAATGATAGAAAATTAGAAAAATACTTCAAGTCCGACCGAGATGCTAATGGTAAGATACACTCGCTTTCGCCAAGATTTCTTTTGACCTTGAAGAGTTGCATAGTTGTCGCTTGCATGCTTTGCGTAAATCTCGGTTGCAAAGCAGAATGGCGACGCTGTAAAGGCATAATGTATTTAAATAAATTAAACAGTTCCTTATATAATTATGTTTTAAAAAAACACCAAGCTAAATAATCTTTAATCGCAAAAAATGAAATGGACAAAGAAAGGAATGCATTGAGGTACCTGTCCCCGCTGATGGAGCAGAGCCACGCGAGAGTGGCGAGGATGAAGGTGACCCACTGGCCAGGACGAAGCAGCGGAACCAGCACGAAGGCACACGAGATGTCCATTGCGAACAGACACGCTTGAGCGCACGCCTGTAATGATACAACTATCAAACAATTGTTTACTACTATTTTACTGTAATTCTGCACGTATACATGCAAGGCGTACATATATATGTATATGCGCATTGTGAGCATTTTGATCATAAAGAAACCACTCCTCTCAAGCCCGTCTCATTGTCAAATTGACAATAATGAGCACCTGGTACAGCATCTGCACTTCTCTCGAACTTGTGGTGCTTCGATTCTGAAGTACCGCTCCGCTCACGTGAGTGCGCTTCTAAATAGAAGATGGAGAAAACATTTGAAGAGCTTCGCTGCACTTTACTTTTCGTCTCTATTGTTTTGGACAAATTCTATAGTTTTGTTCAGTTTAAAAGCTATAGTGGAACTTAATAAAAAAAACTGCATAATAGCTTCATACTACACTCAGAAGATCAAAAGGCAGCTTGAGCCTTTTCCTGGCACAAAAACAACCATTTCCAGGCCATAATGGGAGAGGCAACAACAAAAATTCGTCAAAGTCGTCGATTTTATGCTCTTTGAATAAAGAAAAAAGTTTCAGGCTTTCGATATCAACACAATTTGTTTTCGCCAGGGAGAAACTGAAGTCTTTGTTTGTCCAACAAAGGAAGTGACGTATGACTCGTACTCGATGTTGCCTGAAGCGAATGAACGAGAGAATGTCCATGAGGACGTCCCCGAGTAGCATGGCAGAGTATCTCATGAACGAGGCGTAGAGACGGAGCTGAACGCAGTCCTCTCGCTCGCTGAACACGAAGGCCCAGCTCGCGCGGTCCAAGAAGTAGTCGCAGTCCACTGCAAAGCAGCCACCTTTTCAGCTATTCAATTTCCAGTTTCAGACAATGTTGAATAAAAGATCGGCACCAATAATGAAATAATAGAGTGTATTCATTCATCCCATCAGAGTCAGAATTTAGTATGGCGATATTTCTTATTCCTCCTATTCGTGTTCTAATGTAAGTATGACCTTTTAAGAAGAAAGAATGTTATTTCTAACACTTAATCGTGCTTCTATTTAACGATGACTAATAGCAAGCTGTGTCTCTTGATTAATCTTTTACAGACGATACATTCACTTCCGCGCAAAAATGTTGCTTACACGTCAATTCGTCAAGAGGCTTGATTATGCCCAACACGAGTACGAGTTTTGCGCAACGCATGTTCATAGAATTATTTCATAGATCACAATTGATAAGCTGCATTAATGATAAAAGAGGCTTTAGAAGACTTCCTGGTCTAGATGGATAGCAATTTCATTTTCCGTTCGTTTTTTAATGAGGGAAACGTAAGGTTGTAAAAGCTACTGACTAATATAGTAGATGAAGATTTGAATGGCAATTCCTGCGAGTAGTTGGAGGGCCAATCCGCACGCCAGCGAATACCTCTTCCAAGAGCCTTGCCAACCAACCGCCGCGGACAGTGGAAAGTGAATGACGAAGAAACGATTAGCAGCCAAGACTACGCGAGAGAAGACAACGCATTCGTAGAGACACTCGAGGCAGAAGGCGACGTAGACTGAGTGAGCACGCGATAGAAAGAAGTCAATGTTACTGCAAAACGGAGAGTCTTTTTTTAAAAAGTCTTTCAAAACGGAGAATGCTATGTGGACAAACAGTGAATAAGTTCAGGCAAATTTCTATCCTCATATAGAAGATTTCAAAACAGCATTTTCTTTTATACGATGATATCTTTCTATATATGAAGCAGGAAAGAAGTACGCATGTAGTGTAATGTCATTGTAGAGAAATGTAGGATGCCATTTGCAAGAAAATAACAATGGATCCAAAGAATTCAAGAATGAAAAATGAATCGAAAGGGCTGAAAAGTCAAGGCCATGGAATTCGCTCAAACATTGTTCGTACGTACGTTCTGGTGGGTAGAGTCCATGCGACATTGACTTTCAGCATGAAAAGCCTTTTACAATTTTATTCAAAGGGTTCAATTTTTAACTTTCATTCTTTCTACAGTGGACAGACTATATCTTGATATCATTGTAAGTTTTAAATGCCTCGAAATATTTAGGTCTTCTCAAGACACCCGATATTTATAAACTCTTTGGCATTGAAAGATCTGTTCACGGTTCGCTCGATTGTATAGATATCATTTGAATATAGTTGAATATACAACAATCCCGCCTCATCAAAGTCTAAAAGTCCTAAAGCGTCGCTAGAGCAATATTTTAAATGTTGACTAGCCTTGACAAGGGTGCGTGCCAACATCACTAACCATACGCTCTATTTCGGATGCGAATTTTATAACCCTTCGTATAAAAGAGAAAATAATTTTCCATGCTCACAGGCTATATATCCAATCGGTGCTCCAATGTAGAAAGTGCCTAATTGTATGTAAAAAAAATTTACTGAACTATTATATATATGCATATATATATATATATATATATATATATATATATATATATATATATATATGCATATATATATATATAAATAGCGCGACTTACAAGAGCAAAGTCGGTGACACGAGCAGAGCAAAGATGGCTTGATGGCTGAAGGCGACAGTCATCAAGAAGAAGGTGACGCGGCCAAAGAAGGAGTTCGCGATGGCGCGGACGCGCCTCAGGCACACCGCCACCGCTGCGCAGCTCAGCGCGCCACAGAAGCTCGTCTTAAAAATGTTTCCTCTCACAACATTTCCTTAAGTACTGATTATACTGATTACTAAGTACTGATTGCAGTTTGGTTGTATTGTCAAACTGCCGGATTTATCTCCCTTTAAAAAATAAGAAGTAATGAAAAGAGAAAGATACCAGAAATAGCAGGAGAGCTGCGAGCTGATGGTCGTACATGAAGCCCATAAGCAAAATGTGCTGAGGATAACAACTCTCGCTTTCATTCATGAAAGAGCTTGCGATTAGAATTCAAATGCACAAAAAGGTAGAGGCAAAACACGAAGGAGGAGCTAATGAAAGCCACATATGCGAGAGATAGCAAGAAAGGGAGAGAGAGAGGAGAGGGAGAGAGGGAGGAAGAGAGAGTGGAAGAGAGAGCGCCAGAGAGCGCCAGGGAAAGAGGATCAGAGATAGTGAAGGGGGAGTAGGGAAGAATGAGATGAATGAAGAAGTGTTGATAAGGGTTTTTTTATAAGGGCCTCATTCAAGTAAAGGAGCATTCATTGGCCGTATGATGTGTATCAATTTAGCGTATAGAGTCCAAAAGTATAAAAGACAAAAACTTTAAAAAAAAACTATTTTTCAGAAAACGTCTAACCAAAGAAAATCTTGAATATTTTTGTAAATGTATATATGTATGTGACTATTAAAATTACTCCTTTTCTCTGTCGCCAAAGTTCTTTTTGACGTTTGAATTCAGAATATGCAATTCAATTTTTTGAAGCTCCATCTCGTTTACATATTTCTTACGTTATCCAGACCTTTTGTGAATGTGAGTTAATTCGTTGTTGGCACTGCATAAACAAGCATAAAGTCGAAAGTCGTCCACTAGTTCTTAAATCGAAAGAATATTTCGTCTTCGTCTGTGTTTGCGCAGCGAAAAAGCAAAATCAAGCGCCATTTATTGCATACCCGGATACTTTAGGCATAAGCAACTTATGTTCACAAGAGTTTGACACTAGACGGGCAGCACCCAATTATTCAAGTCATTCGAAGTGTACATTTGTACAAAAAAACAACTTTAAAAAACTGTTTGTAAACCTCATTTCCTACGTACATAGATCGCAAATGTGTACAATGAATATGACTTTGTCAATATGTACACACGCGCCAGGACATTCTTGAGTTTGAAGAGATGATATTCGATGACCCTTACTTATTGACTACTGTCTCTCTGAGCGTACTGGCAGTGGCAGGCGGACTCTGTCAGCAGTGGCTGCTGGCTGTTGTCATGAATCGCGTGTTCTCCAGTGCTCTCTCTCTCTTCTCTCTCTCTCTCTCTCCCTCTTTATCTCTCTCTCTCTCTCCCTGCTCTGAAATAACAAACTTGTGTCAATTATCTGCACGCGCTTCGTGTCTGATTGAACTTGTCGTAATTGCATGAGTTCAGAATAGAGAGAGAGAGGGAGAGAGAGAGAGAGAGAGAGAGAGAGAGAGAATGTGAGCGAGAGCTAGCGAAAATGAATTTCAACGCAACGCCTGCAGACTTCATTGCTAAACGTATTTATTTAATAAGAAGCCTCGAAGAAGAAGTGCACATTCGACGAGAGACAGACTTGCATAGATCACGGTGGTAGATCAGAATCTTTCACTACCAATTCCTCTACTTATGTAAGAGATGTCGCAAGTTCTCACCGCACGTCATGCCTCACAATCAGCTTCGGCGAAGTTGCAAGCAAAGAATATGCGGGCGCAAATGAAAGGATGTATGTACGTACTTGCAAAGTTCGCCAGCCATTTGAAGTTGCACGAGAGATCGTAGATCGTGTAAGGTGTAGAAGGACACGTTCATGTTGAGCTAGAATCTATCGGCGTCACTGCGAGAGAAGCGAGCATTTGGGTATTGACCTGGGCGCATGTGCTAACCTAAAGATACTGGGTTCACTGTATATAGTGTTGGGCAAATTTGCGAAGTGCTAATTTGCATACACTTCACATTTTCCCTGATTTCCGAGGATCAGTTCTTTTTTTAAATAATAAATTGAAATATCGAACAAAGCCATGCAAGCTACAGTGGTGATCAAATTGCCGACTTCATAAATGAGAACTGTTTCTCTGACACATTTCTTAATAGTCGTGCCAGCTGCAAATCACGCGAATTAAAGAGGAGATACAAAAGAAAAGGGTGCGAAGAGTGTTTTTTTTCTTCTGCTAAAGAGACCTCTCTAGCTATTTGTCGTTGAAAAAACATTTTCACAATGATGCAATGTCAGATTCGAATGTAACGCTGTAGTTCGAGCATCACAAATGGCATCTTCTTCTTTTTTTATTTGAATACACGAGTAGGTCGTTGTCAATATCACTCCATTCTCTCTCTTCATCTTTTTCTTTTCATTCTCTCTGGACTCTCTCGTCTCTCGCTCTCTTCAGAGATGCGCATCCGCGAAGCAGATGGCGAGAGCGGCGACGGCGGTGTTGATCAAGGAGAGAGCGAGTGCTCCGCATGCCATGAAGTACGAGAAACCCAAGGAAATCGACTTCGGGCTCTCTCCCATCAAAAGGTCCACGGTCAGATCATCTCAATTTTTAGCCATTTTTTTTGTTAAGACTTTTCAGTCAATATTAAAATGGAAGATAATACTTAAAAATTAATTGATGCAGACGATATTTAATAAGGACGCCACACCGACGATTGCCTTGTTCTTGCTGCCGTAGACGATCACGGCGATTCCGAGGAAGATGCTGATGAGGAGGCAGAGGCCCCAGAGCGGGTGGATCACGTACTGCAAGAAATATTATCATGGTAATGAGGAGATATCTATCGTTAAACTTTATATAAGCAGAAAATATCTATGACATTTCGCCATGGCTGTATCTTTTCGACGGTGGAGAGTTCTTTTTGAACGAGGACCTTTTTGAAGCAGCAGGCCCAGAAGGAGAATGCATTCCAGGCGAGTGCAATGAACTCGAAGACGAACGCGGCAATGAGGCAGCCGAAGACGACCTTCTCAAAGCCGTGCAGGTGCTGAAAAATATTCGTTATTGCGTTCAACGATCTTGCCATGTCCTTGCTTTACGAGACTTATAGTTAGGCTACCCTTAAGAGCCTTATTATGGCTTTATGAGATGGATTGTGTCCATTCTTATATTTTAAATGAATTTGAATTATATTTTGTATATGAAGCATATGAAGCAACTGCCGACGAACATTCCACCATTCCTTGCAGAAATCGTCTTCCGTGCCGGTCGTGTTGCACGAGAAGAAGCCCGTGTTCAAAATAGAATTCCCGAGATCTGCGTCCAAGGCAACCAGGCGCCAGTCTCAAAGACATATGTAGCTATACTTTTTATTTGCACAATTTTGTTTATTTTTTTAACATCAAATTGTTGATGTTTAAAATATATAAAAAAAATTTTGCTGTTAAGCCTGGATGTAAAATATGGAAATTCTATAATCGTTAATGGAATTTCATCAAATTGTTTGCATATTCAAAAATATCAGCATTCAAAGTAGCATTCTCAAGATCTGCGTCCAAGGAAAATGGTGCGAATTGAAATGCGAGTTCTTAGCTGCATGTAAAGTGCTTTTCCCCGAATTCTGTGTTCAGGGAAAATGGCGCGAATTCAAATGTGAGTTTCGAGCTGCTTTAAAGTCGGTTGACTTGACGTAAAGATGGAGCCGCCGGTGAGTCCGATCACAACGAGGAGGACGAGGCCGTAGACGATTTGAACGAGGCCCGAAAAAACACATTTTCCTCCTCCCGAAAAAGGACGAAACTCTGAAAATAAAACCTTATAAAACTTAAGGACATAAATAAATCTAATATTTTTGCACATGAATTAATCGTTTACTATGCTAGACATACTAGATATTTAATAGGGAAAGTAGAATTTGGTGAAAACTAAAATTAAATACTAAAAAAGTCATTCAGTATATTAAATAAATGTCAGAGAGAAAACTGACAGCCGCTCACGAGTAAAGTATAAAGAAGTAGTGAAGAGAACCTATCGCTTGCCGAAAATTTCTACAGAATCTCTTTGCTTACGCATATTATCCATTCACACGTTTTCATAAGACATATTGAGTTCTCCTTTCATTCATGTTGCATTTCGAAATTGGCATTGATTGAGCATGGAACAACGAACACTGAAAAATGTGCCATAAATTGTGTACATAATTGGATTTTTCTTAAAATCAATTTATTCTGCTTGATGCTTTATCAGGTCCCTCTAGTGTTTTTTTTGGATTGGATACATTGATAAATACATACACTTTATTAAATCCTTGTTTTATGATAAATGCACGTGAAGCTATACGTAAAGGAAGAGAAAGGAAAAGTTATCACAGTTCACGGGGACTTTGGAGCATTCGAAGTCATGAAGGATCATGAAATAAATCTACGAAAAACATGCAAACATTTAATTTATGATCGAACGTCTTGGTTTGCTGGGAATTTTATCGATTAGGACTGCGGCTAAATGCTTAAATGATGACAATCTAAAAGTTTCTACCACGCGTTCGATTCTTTCCAAGATCTGGGTGTTTGCCAAAGTGTCTACAGTAATCTATGATTACTGTTTGCACTGCAAGACTATCGTGACCATGAGTGCTTCATTATGGCAAGGGGTTACGTGGGCACTTTACTTGTGAAGCTTATGTATGTGCATGTGCGGAGGAGAGTTGGAAGAACTAGACTGCAAGATTATGACATAATGAATAAAACAAAAGTATTCCTGAATAAAGAAATGCTACCGTGGAATGGCTTACAGGTTTCGGAAAATAAATCTTGCTGTGAATGTTCTTTTAGAGGATTTCTCATAGAAAACAGCTTTCCAGTCTTTCTTGCAATCACTCGCTCACTTTCTTGTTATCCATTAGCCATTTACTCCGTTTCTCTCTCTCTCTTCAGTCTCTCTCTCTCTCTCTTTCTCTCTCCGTCTCTCTCCCTCTCGCTCCTCAGATGCATTTATCGGCGCAGCAAACGGCGACAGCGGCTACGATGGTGTTAGCGATGGCGAGGACGAGTGCTCCAATGGCAAGGAAGTACGAATAGCCGAGCGGAAACGAGTCCTGGTCAACCTTCTGGCCAGACTCCATCTTCTGGCGCATTTGATCTACAATAACAAAAGTGATTATTCAGTAATAAATTTTTTTATTTTATTAATTATTGTCAACAACTACAAAGATTCTGTGTACCTTTCATGTTTTTTGGCATTAACTTCTCAAGAAAAAAAAATCAACGTTTTATCTTGTTCTTTCTAAAAATTATGCTACGATTAAAGGAAAAGAAAAAAAATAAATAATAATGCTGAAATGAATAAATTAATGAACTCGCCGACGATCTCCTGGTTGTTGACTCCGTAGACGATGACGGCGACTGCGAGGAAGATGCTGATGAAGAGTGAGAGGCCGGAGAGCGGGTGGATCACGTACTGCAAGATTTTTTCATATTTAAATAAGCGCGAAACTCAACGGAAATCTATTTGACGTTTCATGACTTCGTCTCTCTAAGTGACAAGTAATCGTATACAATAGTGAGTTTTTGTATCGGTTAATTGTTTAAAAGAAAATTAACGATCTGTATATCTTTCGAAATTCTAAAACGTAACACAGATGAATCAACATTAATATGAAATATGACCAAAGAGAGAACCTTCTTGCAGCAGCACGCGCAGAAGGAGAAGGCGTTCCAGCCGAGGGCGATGATTTCAACGGCGAGCGCGAGAAAGAGAAAGACGACGACGACCTTCTCGAAGTCGTGGAGAAACTGAACAGAGATTTTCATCAATACATATGTATGTATGTATGTATGTATGTAATTGTAATTTTATCTTGCTTTGAATGATTTTTTTTTTGATTTTCGATTCCATTACTTATTTTTGAATTTCGCAACTTTTTATGACATTCTCGATCAATGTAGATACCAAAAACAGAAAAGCAACGTACACTCCACCACTCCTTGCAGTAGGCCGACTTTGTGTCGGTGGAGTTGCACGAGAAGAAGCCGGTCGTCGCAGTTGTTGAGCCGTTCTGTACCTGGCGCCAGCCTGAAATATTTTTTTTTTTAATTTCCCGCCACTTCCTTTTATAAATCTCAGATATACATATTGGTGTGGACCACGCGTATAACAGGACATATTTGAATGGTCGATAGTGATAAGACTCTTTCTAAATTGCTAATACTCGATAGCTTAAAGTAAGTTATCGAGTAAACGTGTGGTCACTAGCTCTAATTGGCGCAAAATTTAAATCAATTTCTTTGTTGCAACAGAAAATTCTTGATTGAAAGGATTGCTAACTTGGCGTGAAAAGGGAGCTGAGCGTAAGTGCGAGGATCGCGAGCAGCACAAAGCCGTACACGATCTGAGCGAGATACGAACACATTTTCCCGCTAAAGAATTACCGTAGTCTTTCCTGAAAAATTATACTTGAATTTTTTTTAAAATATTGTTCTGACTCGCTCACGCGAGCGGAAATGACTGTTCGAGAAAACAAATGCATGAGAGAAATATTTGCGGCAAACGGGTGAATGGATGAGTAAACAAACAAAGACAATAGGTGATTAATGCTATTACTACTTATGACGTTGTTAATTGAGATTTTTTTGTTTTCTTCTTCATAGTAATCACACAACATAAATGCATATGTACATGTTAGTCAAATATTTTTATAGAAGAAAGTGGGCAGCAAACACTCTGCCGATTGCTCTTTCTTCTAGTTCAGAAAGTGCGTGATTCTTGGAGGGAGAGAGGGACAACTTAGCATGTGGTGGGATCCCGGAGGGAGGTAAGATTAATGAGGTCTGGCTAAAACTGCGCCCACTACTACTCCACTCTCTGTCTGGGTACACGGGTCACCAAGTTGTGCACACGCTAGTGTGAGGCCACGGGCTAGCCTTGCCCTCGCCCTGATTAATGTTTTGTGCAAAGTAGAGAAAGAGGGCAGGGCACAGTGAAAGTCAATGGACGACAGAAGCCGGAAGGAACAACTAGCCGGCAGTGAATATAAGAGAGATAGTAGAATTAAAACGACTCAATAGACATGAAAAAGTATATCAAGCTACCTAGACATTTATAGGAATTTGTAGGTATCTTTATATTAATACGTCACTAGAAATATCCACTTGAGGAGCTGTGCACGTTCTTTTACTGCTCTAGTGGTGCCTTTGAAGTGGATCTCTCGGCGGAAATTGAAGTGCTAGGGGGCAGATATAGAAGACAGAGCAGGGACAATCAAGTGAGAGAAATAAAGAGAGATAGGTAGAAATAGAGAGAGAAAGAGAGTTACTGAAAGAGAGAGAGAGAGAGAGAGAGAGAAAGTAGAGAAACTGACAATGAGAGAGAAAGTAGAGAAACTGAGAGGGAGAGATAACAAGATGAACATAGTACATTTGTAGGTAGCTGAGTGCATGACGAAGGATCGACTGGAAGAGAGAGCAGAGGTAACCGTAAAAGAAACCGAAGAGGGAGGGATGGGGGAGGGGACTGATGAGAAGATGGGACAGCCAATTTTCGTTTTGCAACAAAAGTCAGAGATGAGCGATGAGGCTGCCAGCTCCTTCTGACACGGGTCGATGATGAAGAGAAGCGTTTGGAAATGATGAGATGGCGAGAGAAGAGAAAGGCATTGGAGAAAAGAGGGAATTTAATTAAGATAGGTATTATAAGAAATATATTATAACTAAATATAAATAAATATATATAATATATACATATTTAATGTGAACAAAATTTCCACCGCAAAATTAAAGCGTATGCTTCTTTGTTAGAATACCAGTCTTTTGAATGTTCTAGTAGTGTATTGCTAGCATAGACTATGAAAAATTTTACATGAGTATGTCTAAAAAAAATTAATTCTGAATGGGATCGACGGAGGCAAGTGAAGTTCTTCTCCTTTTTATGCTAATGATGACCAACGGAGTTTTGAGGGCAAAGTTGGATAGTTAGAGACTAGAGACGGAAAGAGAGGGGGAGAGCGAGAATTAGAGAGAGAGAGAGTATTAGTGAGAGAAAGACTTGAAAGGCTTTCCTCTGCTGCATTTTCTCTCTTAATGAAGTTAGCAACTCGCCGCAGAGTAGTGCCACAACTTGTGCGTAAACATAGTACATACATTGATCTGCGTGTACATACATACATGTAGACACACAAATTTAGATTGAGAGAGCGGGAGAGAAAGATAGAGATAGAGAAAGAAAGACAGATAGAGAGAGGGTTAAATGAGACATTGTAGAACAGTGGAGATGGCGAAATGCTGATTACATCTCTTTCTTTACGACCTTAGATGACTGAATGTGAGTAGACGGTTGTTGTAAGCACCTACTCCCGTGTTCACAACAAAATGTTTGGCTTTTCTCTCTGAAACGGAAGCAGTCAAAGAAGCGGAACCGAGCCTTCTCATGAAGCAAAATTGAAATAAAATATTGTTTTATATTCTAAAGAAGAAAATAAATCGGAACTCCTATGAATCCCGTGGGAAATGGCGAAATGGAATATGAGAGACGTTGTCGCTTGAAGATTAAAAATTACATAATTTTGTTACATTTTGATGGTTATTCAATTGAATAATATCAACTGGTAACGGTTGCACAAGAGGGCGAAACGGCTGACGTCCACGCTCGCACCTTTGGAACGTGGCAGGCGCAAGGTGGGCGTTCGGAAGAGAGGAAGAGAGAGAGACAGAGACAGAGAGAGAGAGAGGAAGAGAGAGAGAGAGAAGAAGAGAGAGAGAAAAATCAAAGAGAGAGTGAGAGAAAGCATGAGAAAAGAGCAGAAAAGAGAGAAGAGGTAAGCTGAGAATGATCGAGAGAGGCAGAATATTCGCGACGATAGATAACCTCGAATGGTTTGTATGAACAGTTGGCAGGCAGGCGAGGTGGTAATGCGCAAATAAAAAAAATCATATTTATCAACAAAAAATTCTTTACTTCAACTTTTACTTCCTAGGTTCAAGTTTTTTTTTAATGATCGAGTTACTTTTTCAGAATAATATTAAGTAAAAAAGGCAAATAACTGGGCCAGATAGTGGCGAGATTAATTGGAAGCGGCTTCTAATTGTCTCGCTTGGAAACCAGAATGAGAAGTCACCTTCGGAGGACTCGCTTCGAGTGGTGGAAAAAAAGGAAGAGTGAAATAAATCAAGCAGCCGCATTGGCCGGTCGCATAGGAACTGTCATGTGGCAGCCATGGAGAAGCCGAGGCCATCGGCGAAGAGAGAGAACTTTCTACCTCTTTCTCTCTCTCTCTCTCTCTCTCTTTCTCTCTCTCTTTCTCTCTCTCTCTCTTACTCTCTCTCTCTCTCTTTCTCTTTCTCTCTTTTTCTCTCTCTCTCTTTCTTTCTCTCCCTCCCTCTTTCCCTCACTCGATTACTCATCCACTCTCGCAGACTGTCTTCACTTTCCTTTCAACATCTTGCTACTGTTAGATGAGACCTTATTATTGTCCCAAAACTTTTAGATACTCCTTCTATTCATCTTTCACCCTCCATCTCTTTCTCTCTATGTCTTTCTGTTTCTCTCTGACCCTCTCTCAGTCTCATTCCCCTCTCTCTCTCTCCTGCCCGGGCGGAAAACCAAAGTGAATTCTCGATGAAGTATGTATCTGCATCATCTTTCTCTCTCAGCTTACTCATCACAAAGGTGAAAAGGAAAATGTGAGTCACACTAAGAATAAGCAAGCTGCAATGTAAGAAAGAGCAAGGAGAGATGAAGAGAAAGAAAAAGGAAGAGAGAGAAAGAGAAAGAGAGAGAGAGAGAGTGCGAGAGAGAATAAATCAACTACTTTTTCAAAGGCGTTGCTAGCCAAAGGTTGAGCTGCGCCGCTCAGAAGTGACTGGGTGAGTGAAAGAGAGGGAGTAAGAAAGAAAGACACAAGCGAGAGAGAGAGAGAGAGAGAGAGAGAGAGAAAGAGAGAGCAAGAGAAAGAGACATAAAGAATACTTTTCAACCAAGCTAAAGGACGGTCCGAACGAAAAGCTGTCGATGACGGTAACGCACCGTCTATTTGCATACTCACGCGCATAGGGTGACACATCACCGGTTTTTTTCTCTCATCCTCTCGCCTCTACTCTCTCTTCTTATCTCTCTCTCTCTCTCTCTCTCTCTCTCTCTCTCTCTCTTGCCGTGCCTCTCTCCTTGGATTCTCTCATTTCTCTGCTTCTCGGATACTTCCCCTGGGTTTGTTTATCTCTCGCGACCTGTATTGCACAATGTTGCTCTCTCACTCGCTAATTCTCTCCGCTATCTCTCTCTTTCTCTCTCTTTATCTCTCTATTCTTCAGCCTTCTAGATCAAATATCATGGTTATCAAAAAGCAAATCATGCTCTCTGCTCTTCGGGGCATTTCTTCGTCCACGTACGCTTCATCTGTCTCGTAAAAAAAGACTTTCTGCTATCATAAAAGTCGACTCAGCGAGCGGGGGATAGAAATGAAGAGAGGGTGAGAGGGAGGGGATAGAGTTAAACAGTGAGAGGGGATAGAGGGAGAGAGAGAGAGGAAGAGCGGAAGAGAGAGAGAGAGAGAGGGAGAGATTGAGAGTGCGAGAGAGTGAGATAGGGAGAGAGGTCAGAGATATACAAAAAGCAGATACAACCCGCTAAAGTAAAAGCGGAACGCGCGTCTCGCACACAAGGTTTGATATTCTGTCCATGGAAACCGAACCGGGTTGGTGGCAGGAGTGAAAAAAGAAGGAGAAGAAGAAAGAATTGGAGGAGCCAAATGTCAAACCAAACTAGAGCTCCGTTTCAAGAGAAAATGTGAGCGCTGCAAAACAAGCGGAGCACTTTCTTTAATTGAACAAAACGCTCTCTTTCTTTTTCCCTTTCTCTTCTATCTCACTCTCCCTTTCACTCTTTTTCTAACTATCCCTCTCTCTCACTCTCTCTCTCTCTGCCTCTCTCTCCCTCTCTCCCTCTCTCTCTCACTCTCCCTCTCTCTCCCTCTCTCTCTCTCTGCCTCTCTCTCTGCCTCTCTCTCACTCTCTCTCTCTCTCTCTGCCTCTCTCCCTCTCTCTCTCTCACTCTCCCTCTCTCTCCCTCTCTCTCTCCCTCTCTCTCTCTCTCCCTCTCTCCCTCTCTCTCTCTCCCTCTCTCTCTCTCTCTCTCCCTCTCTCTCTCCCTCTCTCTCTCTCTCTCTCTCTCTCTCTCTTGCTCACTTTCAGCAGTCATTGCTTTCGATGCAAGATAGCAGGTATTCTACTTGATCTTTTAAAGACATGTTATCTGTAAATTAATTGCAGAGGATATGGAAGATTCGAGTGCCATTGAAGTCTGAAGCAAATGAAAAAGAAGTTCATACAACGAGACAACTATTTGACGCAAACGTGTACGGAGGTGCATATTTTATTTTTTTAAATGTGCAATAGACAAAAAGTTTGAGAAAAAAGAATGATGCGTTCGAGTGAAATTGAATATGTCTTTTTCACTTTTCCCTATTTCCCTACTTTCGACAAACGAACAGATACCAGCTGGGCAAAATGGGAGCAGGCACGGAAAAGGTACAACTTTATGCAAATTAAAAATATGAGTATTGATATGATAATGATGTATAGAGTATGAAATATGTAGAGTATGAAAGAGAGAGAGAGAGAGAGAGAGAGAGAGAGAGAGAAAGAGAGAGAAAGCAACATAGGGATGGAGAGATTTACTAAAAGTGAGGAGCGTGTGCTTGTCATCTTCGGATGTGCTAGGTGTATGCCTGTGGGTTAGACGAGACAACGGAATGGGAGGTGCAACGACGCAGTTCGGAATTGTGAGAGTCGGTAGAGAGAGAGAGGGAGGGAGAGAGAAATAGAGAGAGAGAGAATATGGAAATTCATACAAAAGAGGTAGAAAGAGAGAGAAATCGAAAAAAAAGTTAAAAAAGAGGGATAGAGATCACACTTGGGGCTACATGTTAGCCTCGAATCAGTTCTTCCTTCCAACAAGTACAACTATTTCTTTTTTTGCAAGCCGCTTTCATAACTAATTTAATCAATTAATTAATTCTAAGATCATTTGAATAAAAGTGTCAACCACTAAAACCATTAAAAAAGCATTACAAAGCGTCTGAATAAAAAAAAATTTGGTTGGACAAAAGTGGCCAAAATGATGGAATAGCCGGAGGGAGGCATTGCGCAACTTTCCGACGCTTGACATTCAACTTACATGGACCTAGCCGGAGACCTTTCGCCATGTATGTACATATTCTCCGGCCCTCCTCCTCCTGTGGCTAGTATACGGCCCCTGGGTATCTGCATATTTGGTGGATATCTCTGTGCCACAAGGACGCGCGCGCACGCGCTTCTCGGATTACTTTCGCTTTTGCCTTCTCTTTCTTCTTTCGTTAGCCGTTCACACTGGAGTGGAGGAGTGGAGGAGTGGTGCGTCAGAGTGGAGAGTATGACAAGAAGAGTGGTGGATATGGCGAAATGGGGAAATGTGTGTGTGTTACGTATGTCGGCACATTTATAGCATAAATTTTTTTAAGCATATAACGAAAAGAAACATCGAAAAGATCTCAATGCGACATGCGCAACATGAACGATGACACATTTGCAGCAGTTCATATAAATGATTTATTCCAAATGCCAAAGACCATCAGCGCAAGGTTCGAAAGGTGCAGAGACGCTTAGAAAAGGGAAAAGAAGGAAAACGGAATTTCGTGGAATGAATGAAAATAGGACATGCATTCAGATATGTATTAAAATATTAATTTCTTCAAAATAAAATAAAAAGAAAATTCACAGAAGTTGTTGTCGCATTTTTTGCTTGTCCTTTTAGCAACAGGCTACGCTACTTGATCTACGCTACTTGATGAGTACTCCAATAAAGGGCGCCTACATACATTTGTATGTGTATCTCGGTTAAAGTAGTGCAGAGATGGCCCTCGAAAAGTCCGCCATTCTGCACTTGACTGCTCTATCTCTCCTGGTTTCGTCTGTAAATCTTACGCCGACATTTCTACTTCAGCTAATGCAAGGCTCTTCGACCTTCTTGATCACTTCACTACCACTCCCGCTTTCTCTTTCTCTTCTATTTGCCAGTCTGTCTAATGCACAACACGGGGTAGAAAGTAGCCATGAAATGATTTTTCTCTTTTCCAAAATAAAAAAAAACTGGTAAAATAATAAAAAGTGCACTTCAAGGCTTTCTTTCTATTCCACATTTTAGTTGCTAGGCGAGGTCTTCGAAAACAGCTACATAGCCAAGGAAGGCATTCCTGTCTGGAAATTCAAAATAGGGAGAGAATGGGAAAATAACAATAAATGACACTTGAATTCAGGCGGAAATAAGCCTCATCAACTGTTATGACCGATCATGTGAACACTCGTGATGAGAATTCATTCATTCTCTGCAGCTGAATCATCCATCACAAACGAGAGAACACGTGGAATCGATTTCTTTCGGAAGCGACAGGGACCATTAATGTCCATTAATCTGTGTATCAGCGGCCAAAATCTCTAACAGAGAAAACTGTATGCACAACTTCAGTACAGGTCTCACTGGGTTTGGCACCTTGTTTCACACTCTTCTCTCACTGACCTTCACTTAATCTTGCTCTCTTACTTTCTCTCTCTCTTCTTTTCTTTTTCTCTTTCTCTCTCTCACTCTCTCTCTCTCTCTCTCTCTCTCTCTCTCTCTCTTCCTCTCACTATCTCACTCGCTCTTTCCCTCACTCCCGCTTTCTCTCTTCCTCTCATTCTCTCACTCTCACTCTTTCTCTCTCTCACTCTCCCTCCCCCTCCCTTCCTCTTTCTCTTTCACTCTCACTCTTTCACTCACTCCTTCTCTCTCTCTCTCTCTCTCTCTTCATCTCTCTCTTTCTTCTACGAACTCTCTCACTCACCTGTTTGAAAACAGTGGCAAGTTAGGTCCGCCCGGTTGCGCCTCATTGTCGGTGGAAAACTCATCGAATCCGATTAGTGGTCATGGAATAAGCCTTACTAGTCACTATTCAGTGGTAGGGGCTTACCCTACCACCGAATAGTGGTGACTCATGGTCAGAAATTTATATGCTATAATACACAAAATAATTATTCAAATAATTATACATGTCTTCACCAAATAAAAAAAAATTAGTTAATTGAATAGATGTGAGATATTCAAGTGGCGCGAACGAATGATCACACAATACAGACATATCGGTGATAGTCGCAGGCAATGCTAATAGATTGAGATAAAGTATTTTATAAGCGCTCTCTCTCTCTCTCTCAGGTTCCATGCATACATACTGCATACATACATATCCCCTTGTTCCTCTTCCTTCTTTCTCGTTCACTCTTACTATTAATTTCTCTCCGCTCTCTCTCTGCTCTCTCTCTCCATGTTTTTCATGTTTTTTGCTCTCTCATCAATTCACTTCTCTCAGACTTCATTCATCCCCTAAGGCAAGCTTTGTATAGTACATGAGAAGGGAGCAATAATTCGAGTGTGCCTTTGGAGGGCGCGTGCGGAGATACGCGAAATTCAAGAATGCTTCGCGTAGGCATCTCGGCCGATAGTAGATACCCTGCTGTGGAATGGGTTTGAGAGTTGATTCGAAATGAGAAAGAGAGAGAAAGAGAGAGAGAGAGAGAGAGAGAGAGAAAGAGAGAGAGAGAGAGCGAACGAGGTATGATAGAAAGAGTGAGAGCGAGAGCGATGGAGAGAGAAGGAATAGAGAATTAGAGAAAGTGCGAGAGACAGAAGAGGGGGATTGTGAAAGCACAGAGATAAAGAGAAGTGTAAACAGAAAGGAAAGCGAGAAATGGCAAGCTGGTGATGAGAGTTGTTGAATCGGAATGAGAATGAGAAGGTGAATGAGAAAGAGAGTTAGAGAGAGAAAGAGAGTTAGAGAGAGAAAGAGAGTTAGAGAGAGAGAAAGAGAGTTAGAGAGAGAAAGAGAGTTAGAGAGAGAGAAAGAGAGTTAGAGAGAGAAAGAGAGTTAGAGAGAGAAAGAGAGTTAGAGAGAGAAAGAGAGTTAGAGAGAGAGAAAGAGAGTTAGAGAGAGAAAGAGAGTTAGAGAGAGAGAAAGAGAGTTAGAGAGAGAAAGAGAGTTAGAGAGAGAGAAAGAGAAAGAGAAAGAGAGAGATAGAGACTGAAGGTAAACGCATCAAGCAACATCATTCGAAGATGAATAAAAACAGGGATGAACAGGACATGATATATTTGTACTTGGATTTCAAGAATACTCGTGAATCTTTTAGCAAAATCTGAAGTGGAGTTTAAAATACAATTCTTATTAAATTAATGCAGAATTATCTCTAAGAAATCACCATTAGATATAAGAAATTCGTTCTATGAACAGTTTAGTGACATTGTCGAATTATTTTTCCATTTTTCACGGTATTCTAATTTCATATTTTCATATGCACATATTACAAGAATTGCAATTAGTGCAATTTGTTTTTCAATGAGCCTCTTTAAATTTTCATCTCATATCTATCCAAACTTAATTGATTTTAGTCATTTTTATGTAAAACTATAATATAGCAAACTCAAAATCGATATAGTCAAATTCTTGTTCAACGTGACTTGTGCAACTGTTTTCTCTGAAAGTAAATTACCACGAAAATTATATATTCTGATGTTCTTCTTTTAAACTTTTAAACAGTTTTATTTGGTCGATAAGTTGCGCAGATCGAGAATTCTTTGTTATTTACACACTAATCCAGGAGAGCGCTCGGTCTGCGAGCGATCTTTTCTACTTTCTCCTGCTGTTCTTCACTTTCGTCACTTCACAAAACAAGAGGAAAACTCTCGCTGACCTCTCTCCTCTCCTCGCACATTTTCACACATCACGTTTGTGATTTTTATTTTACAAAATATGGTATTCCTTCTTTAAATAAATCAAAAATTAAACACGATAAAACAATTAAGTAAAAAATTTAGCGAAATATTTTAAGCTCTTTCACACAACGATGATGAACAGCAGTCTTCGCGTAGTTCGCGAGTCTGAAACGGAGGAATCCGACGGCAAGAATACTGGCGGTTCTTCGGTTTGCGCGACGAATTAACCCAAATTTGAGAAATGGACGGGAGGAAAATCAAATACCACCGAGTGACGAGCGGAGAATCTATAAAAATGCGCATAATGCAGTCGGAGGTGAAAGGAGAACTTGAGAAATAAAAAAAGAGCCGCCGAATCTTTATTCTTAAGGTCTTAAGGGGAAGTCGCTCTTTATTGAAAATGTATTAATTATGAATAGAATTAGAAATTCCTTGACCATAATAGTTTATTCTAAATTGATCAATTCTAAACAGTAATCCATATATTCGGATTAAATAATCAAAAACTGGCAGAGAAAAAAACAAAACAAAAAAATATTCTAATAAGATTGAACATTATATTTTACAGATCCCCGTGGTTGCCATCGTTCTCATCGTCGTCTTTCTCGCCGTCTTTTTCATCGCGCTCTTTTGTAAGGAACTCTTCCATCGCTGAAGATTTCATGATTTCGAAAGGAGCCGTTTCATCCCCTCTCCCTATCCAATCTCATCTCTCTTCCTCCTTATCTCTCCTTCTTCCATCTCCTGTCTCCATCAACTCACCCACTAGTTGTCACTTCTGCACCTCTCTGACCACTGTCCCCCCCCTCTCCATCTTTTCAAGCCCTCCCTATCTCTCTCTCTCTCTCTCTCTCTCTCTCTCTCTCTCTTTCCCTTCCAGTCCTTCTCCGTCTCGGCCTTCTCCACTTCCGCCGTCGCCGGCCCACGGTCTCTTCGTCAGATTCTGCACGCTACAAGTGTGAGACATTGGAAGATGTCAAGCCGGCTTTTCATCTTCCGTAATATCTGCTAATGTTGCCGTTATTTTCTAAGCAGTTCAATAAAGGCAATAAAATTACAAACAAAAAGATACTTCTTGTCCTTCAGCAGCCCTCGACGCCCTCATGAAACTCAACTTTGCCGACGCCGTTGGAGGATGGCGAGCCTTTGTCAGTCTGAAAAACTTCAATGAAATAAAAGCTGCAGCAGGAAAATCCTTTTTTGCACAGGACAAGGACGTATCGCAGAGAAACGTCGCAAAGGCCGCCTATCAAGCGTCTCACCATCTCGTCACGGTCGGCGCTGTCCACGCCGTTCTCGTCAAGGAAACGCAGGTGGGCGGGGCTTAGATGCGGACGGGTGGGCGGGGCCTATACACTATTCGACATTGTTCAGATCCGCATCCCATGCCTTGGCATGCTTCTCAACGGCAACTTCATGAAGGATTGCCCGGAACTTGTGGCTGGATCGGTCATATTCCATCTTTCTTTTGAATTTTATTTTCATAAGTTATAATGTTTTTTTATTTTAAAAAAATTCTTGCAGGCTCCTCCGGACGAAGCGCGCGGCACTCTGCTACTCGAGGCACTCCTTCGCATGCAGATTAAGGCTGTCGTGCAGCTGACGGGCGCGAAGGAGGTGAAGCGAGAGGACAGTGGAGATGAGAGAGAGAGAGGGAGAGAGAGGGAGAGAGAGAGAGGGAGAGAGAGAGAGAGGAGGGAGAGACGATGAGAGAGTGAGAGGAATTGAGAGAAGGAGGAAAGAGAACGAATGTGATTAGATGAGAGGGAGGGAGGTGGAGGGAAGTTGAGAAGGACTGGAAGGCAGCGAGTAAAATCTGATGGAGAAAGCGGGGAAGGGGAGAAAGAACTTTGAGACAGCAAAGAAATGGAGAAGGTGGACTGAGAATGAAGTAGAAGTAGAAGATTGCGAAGGACGAAACTATTTGCTCCGTTTCAAGGCGGGCCTCTGGTGCTACTACCCGGCTGACTGCAAAGACAAGTCTCTCCGGAAGCTCTCGCTCAACGGTTCTCACGTCTGCGTCTCTGCCCTTCTGGGGTCCACCGAGGTGATATTTACATAAAAAAATAATAAAAAATTGTAGTAAAAAAAATCACATAATAAGAAATAATAAAAAAAGAGACTAAATTTCAATGCATAAAAAAGAAATGGTTTTTTTTCAGAGCCGGCGCTTCCTTTCGGTGAAAGTGCGCCGCAAGACGGAGTCGAAGAGGCGGTCGGACTCGACCGTCATCGACCACTTCCACTTCAAGGAGTGGGCCGACTGCAAGATGCCCGCCAGTCGTACCGACATCTCGGTCTTGCTCTTTATTCATATAAGAAGAATTATAAAAAAATTAAATAGAAAACATATACATATTTGATTTAAAAAATAATATACGTATTTTTTTAATGAAAATTAAGCAGCAGAAATCTCAAGATATTTGAATTTCCTACCAATTACTAATCGCGCTTCAAATGCGCTCTTGCTTTTTATGTCTGGCAAAAGACGCGAATTCAAAATGAAGTTTTCGGCTCCTTTAAAATGTTTCCTTTAGGACATGGCCTTCGTCGTGTTCCATCGCTACGTGGAGAAGAAGCGGCGTGTCTTTGTTCACTGCAACTCGGGCATCGGACGAACCGGCTCTTTCGTCCTCGCTCTCGTCAGATAACAATTGTTTTTTAAAGAATAATTTATAATTTCAAAAACATGTTTATCAACTGATAATTAACATTAGAAAATTAATGTTTAATTAATGGAATTAATTATTATTTTATATCTCCTTCAGATGACTCTTCGCCAAATCGCTGGAGACGCCGACTCAGAGGCGATCACGCCGGTTTGTCCAAGGAGTTATCGATCTATTGTTCTCATGAAAATAGTCGGCCTACTCTTGTTGAGAACGTTAAACGGCCGATAAATTCTCGGAATCTTTCCAGGCATCCCTCGTGGAGATTGCGAAGAACATCCGCCACTCCCGCTACGAGGCCATCCAGTCTGCGAGCGTCAGAAGAGCATTTTAGAGCGAAAGTGATAAACAACAAATTTGTTTCTTCTGCGGAAGCTTGAAAAATAAAATGATTTTATTGAATTTTGAATATTGTAAATTATTGAAAAATCCCTGGCTTTGCAGCAATTCATGTACGGTCTGCTGCTCGCGGCCGCCGTGGTTGCGAAGAGCGCGGGGCGGGCAGAGGAGACCGAGGTCAAGGAGTGGCTCGAGCAGCTCGACGGACAATTCAGGTGCGAAGATGAATCGCCAATCAATATATTCAATACTTAACTGAGCCCAATTAACGTGACTATTCTATGGGACCTCCGTATTTTTCCCTTGCAGAGACCTCGAGAAGCAGGAGCTGCGCGACGGGCTGATTCCCAAGGACAGCGCGGCCGACATGAAAGTTATCCTCGACAAGGTCGCTGATGACGCCACCCTGGACGAGGTCTCAGGGCTGTTCTGTCATTTCCCCCGAATAATGAACTGCTGTAACTAAGAAAAGTTCTTGAGTGCGAGCGGCAACGTGACGGCCCTACGATGAAGCTCGAGGATGATCCGGTTGGGAGCACTTGTTATGTTAAAGCGGAATGATTGATTGATGTATTTCGCCGCTCATTCAAATAATAATTGTAATTGAGAAAAATAAATATAAAATAAAAATGAATAATTTCTCAGGGCGCACGCGATACGATCGACTGGCTGCGCGGCGGTTGCCGAATCCGCTACACTGGAATCGGCCAGGAGGGAGGCAACGCGACAGGCAAAGACGGCGACCGCAAGTCCAAGCATGTCAGGCGGGCCTTTTTCTTTCATTATTAATAAAAGAAAAAGATATATTTCAAAGAACGGACAAGTCAAGTCACAAGTCATACGATAATAATGACTGACAAGCACAGGATGACATCGCGAAGCCGAAGAGAAAATGCGTGGACAAAATGGAAAAAGCGGAGAGGACAGTGGAAGAAAAGGAAGTGACGATCGAGGATAAGAGCAACATGAAGGAAAAGAACTCGTTCATTGAGAAAAGCCAAATCAAGGAAGGAGGAGTGGAGGGAAGCAAAATGGTCAAGTAGATGGAGAGGAAAGATGAGGAGGTTGCTACTTTTATTATTATGATCTCTAGGGAGATAACGCGATGCTAATTCCGAAGGAAATTAAATAAAAGAAGTAATACAGAATGAGAGAAGCGATTCTATTGAGCGGGCAAAAATCATCATTTTTTGCTTTTACTTTTGTAACAGCAAAAATAAGATGAAACGCATTGCGTAGAACGAATGCTTTGCTGCAGTGCATCTGTAACAAATAAGCGCACGAATATCTAAAAGAAATCTGGTACTCTACAGCCATCTCTACTCCACGACGTAAAAAAACAGCTGAAGAGTACCGAAAATCTTTCATTCATTCATCACAATTTATCAGGCACATGTACGCGGCTCGACATTCTACTACTTTGTTACTTTTTAGAGCGGAAGCAAAGTGAACGGCAGAGCGTGAGGATTGAGAAGCTTGAGGACTTCCTTCGTTCGTCATTCACATCCTCACCATTCTCAAATAAAGGCTATGGGAGACATCTTGTGCAGTTGTGTTTGCTACTGCAAAAGAAAGGGAATTGCTAGGGAAATCAATAAGTTAAAGTACTGTGAAAAAGCATCAGCGTTGCTGATCAATCAAAGGTGCTGTTTGCAGACCCGAAAGATGCTTCCAGGATGCACTTTTGCGCAATTGAGGTAAACGTGCAAGAGGAAAATATACCAAATTTGTTTTCGGATTATTCCAAATTGAAAAATTGTATTTCGTAGATTTCTGTTCTGAATTACTGAATGACTTTTTGACGTGTTCTCCCACATTTGAGACACTCCCATGTCGCCCCATGACTTGAGATTGTTACTCGGGCGTTCTACGATTAGGCTGTCCCCTCGAAAACTCTTATGTCAATGGCGCCACTTTTTCACGATGAGTATGAGAATGGTCAAGAAGTTTGAACAATATTAGTGGTACAAGTAATTTTGAAAAGCGAGTTTTGAAAAAAACAATTCCCATAGCGAGTAAAGGCGGATGGTTTTCCATTGTCCCAATGTGTTGTGTTTCATAAAAGTAATGTTGCTTGCTAGGCAGCACAAGTAGGTTTGATTGCGGTTAATATCGGAGAAAACACTAGATGCGGCTTTCCTTAGCTAGCTCGTCGAGACTTATGAGGACTCTTTAGCACTACATACATGCAGGGAACGGTAGTGCCGAGCGTGTCGCCGGCGGATGTCAAATAAAGAAGCGCCAGCACGAAGAGGAACAATGGCAGAGAGCAGGCAGCCATCAGGAGAGAGAGAGGAAGAGAGAGAGAGAGAGAGAGTGAGAGTGAGCAGCAGCAGAGACAGCCAGAGAGCTGATCGGAGAGGCGACCGCTCGCCGGCCAAAGAACGAGGGGTTATGTCAGCAAGATTTGGTTCTTAATATATATAGAAGCTTCTTCCACACTGACATAAGCAGGCAATTCGTCTTATTCGATAAACAAGAGCGTGGGAACTACCCTATTTTTCTCATGCTTTTATGGCTATGATCATTAAACATTCTTCTAAAACATTCCAACTTGACGGATGGATACAGATAATTATGAGTTTCGAGGCAATCTTTCCATGATGTGTTGTTCATAAGAGAGGGCTGATTTGCATTTTAATGCTCAGTTGGCTTTCATTTCGAACAGCTATTCATTTCTTGCATACTCTGTTGTTCTTACTTTGGCAAGAGATGATATCTATCAAAGGGAAATAGTTTTCGCTTTTCTTAGAGGATTCAGAAAAAGATACATTAAATGTTAAGGGTTCTGTATCTCGGGCCCCAGGGGTCACACCAACCAAGTTGACAGCACATATGACTCATTGTCAGCTGAACGCCCCATGAACTTAGATCCATTGACTTTGTATTTGCCAAGGAAATTTCGAACAAGGTTCCCAGAGTAGCTTCAGGTGCTCGCTTCGCTTGCACGGAAATCCTTCTTATGTGCATATGTACATATGTAGCTTTCATTAGCCGGTTTACGAATTTTTTATGCTCTTGTCCAAATTATGCATTTTAAAAATTCAGATTCAAATACAGTCGGGTTTTTCCGCCAATACATCCTGCCGAACAGCTTATAAACTTTCATTCAAGGCCCGATATGATGTTTGGATCCATCCAATAATCATTCTACCAATCTATCCCTCCATTTCAATATTTTCTTACATTTCACACCCATTAAACTGTGAATAGAAGAAAAGTCATCGAACAGAGGATTTATCGTGTAGGAGGGAAGAAGAAGATTGAAGAGGGCTGAAGAGGAGAGTTTTCTTCTTTCCTCTTTCTTCTACTCGGCCGTGACAGGCAGAGTCACCTCGCCAGCTACTGCAGCCGCCTGCACAAGAAGAGGAATCACGAAATGATTATTTAGACTCAAGAGAGGAATCATTTTACTGTTCCTCTCTTGCAAAAGAGTACTAATGTTAAGACTCGTGCAATCAGGCATTCTTCTGAGCAGAGAAAAGTTCAGAGCACAAAGAATGGCTGTCTCTTTCCGATTTGAGCCATCGGAGGAGCTACGCTTGGCCTCTTCCCTCCCATCGCTGATCACCTTGAAAGCGGCGGTGGCGTCCGCAGCGTCGGCGGGCGCCTCTGGGGGATCGACGGTGAGAGCAGACATGGCGAGAGAGTGTAACAGAAGAAGAGAGCGCAGAGGCTGGCAAGCGGAGACTGTGATGGAGACAAGGCAAAGCGGGCTCTTTTATACTGGCAATTTGCACTACTAATTATATCTACATAGATTTTTGCACTTTTCCGCATTACAATCCGCAAATCTACTTTTTATGACGTTCTTGCAGAATGGTTTGCTATTTTTATCACGCAATTTCGAGTTCCTACCGATTTATTTAAATACGTTAGAAAAGGTATTGAAATTTAGTTGCGAAACTTATAATATAGATTTTTTTTGCGAAATATGATTGAAATCTTCCAGAATGTGCTGCTAAATTATCATATTTGTGTTATCTTCTCTCGGGAAATTATTGATATGTACTTATAAATATGTTGAATTAAAAAAATCTCTTGATGGCATAATTGTGATGTATTATTTATAATTTTTTAGGCTGTTCGTCATGCCGTTAGGAAAGAAAACAATCTTAGCTGTCTCAACTAATTTGATACCCCTTACGCTGAAAGTTTGTCATCAATTTACAATTAGCGAAAGTAACATCTGGAATTGATTTAGGGGAGAATTGTGCACAGTTACAGGTTCCATTTGCTTTAGCGATAAATGTGCAACTCAAGCAGGAAATGGAGAAGAACTACAAAATAATTTTTGTAGGAAATTTTTAAACCTTAACATTCAAATTTTCTGAACGAAGAAATGCAAATTTAACTAATTCCTTCCAGTGAAATCTCGCAGAAAACGTGCAATAATTTTTCGAGGAAGAAAGTACAATCAACATTAGGTAAAACATACCTTTTTGCATTATGAAAGTGCAATCAAATGAATTCCTAGAATTTCGTAACCAACCCTTTTTGCTCAATCCGTCGCAATCTGACTGGTTCCCGTCACTCTTCGCTCGCTCAGCCATGGCGAGTGGTCGGCAGTCCTCCAATTCCTTTCCGGCGAAAGCCAGGTTCGCCTTCCCCCTTGCCCCTTTTTTTCTCTGTCACCCTCAATCTTTCTCAATCTTTTCCCATTCCCTCCCTCTTTCATTTATATCCCTTGGTCTAATTTACTATTTAATAAATAAATAAATCAAAAAGTTATTAAAATAAAACAAAAGAATCTTTGTAAATAATACTAACATAGAAGGATCATTGCTTAATTTCGTAGGAACATTTTTGTTTAATTGAAATAAATGATTTAGAATTCAAAATTGAGTTCATTTCAGGTATTCGTCCAAGCAGCAGACGGCTGGCTCCGCAAGCAGCCTCTGCTATTTCATCCTCCTCCTCCTCCTGAGCGTCGTTGTCATCTTCGCCTCGGGAACCCTTGCCGCTCTGGTTATCAAGAACTTCTGGCCTACGATCTATCCGGGGGCCGATGACAACGAGTTAGAAAAGGAAAATTGGATACGTGAGAAATGGAAGAAAACAATAATTATTCATATGAGGATCGAATGCTACGTGCGAACCCTCAAAATGGATTGAATATAAAATTACAGATATTTAAATTAGCTTCGAACTGTATTCACAACTGGAACATTTCCCGGCCGAATGAGTTCGAAATACATTCTGACCGGAAATAATATTGTCTTTTCAGGATTCATCCATCCTCTCCTCACACGGAAAAGACAATGGAACCTGCAACAATGGAACCCGCCAAGCCAACCCTGACTCCTTTCATCCCGGCCCCTGAGCCGATTCGCCTGCCAAAGTCCTTGTTCCCCAGTGCCTATCACCTCGATCTCACGGTCTACCTCCCCGGATATGGGGCTCGAATCTCTGCTGAGAAGGAATTCACTTATGATGGAAAGGTCATTTGAATGGCAATTGGAGAAATTTTAAGTTGTGTAACAAAGTGCAACATTTCCTTCTCAGGTTACCGTAACCATCACCGCCCGCGAAAAAACTAACGTTATTGTGCTCAATTCGCGCAATCTCACGTTCGACGGCAAGGACGCAATTACTGTGATAACCAAGGTGAAGAAGAGCTCAGAATCTTCCTTGGATGTTCCAAATAAAATGATGATTATGTAAATGTATTTAAATAATTTTATTTTGAGAACATTAATGAGCCGCTAAAGGCCATCGACTTCTCCACGGACAATGACCTTGAAATTCTCACCATAACCCTTAGCCGAATGCTCTACGTGGACGAAATCGTGATTGCCACGGTAGGTTTATTAACATCTATAAGAATTTCATCTTCAATTTTTCACTGAAATCTCTATAATTGTGTCAAAATCTAGGACTACTTTCGTTTTCAGGTTCTCTTTAACGGCAAAATCAGCGATTCGCTCTCTGGCTTCTACAAGGCGAAGCATCGCGAAGGAGGAAAGGAAATGTGCGTCTCCTTCTCTCAATTTAGTATTGGAGTTCCGTATTAACCAACTAAAAAGAAGAACTTTCTATGTCTATAATGAAAAATTAATACTGTATGAATAAGAAACAGTCCAATTTGAGTGTGTCGGCCTCGACTCAGTTCGAGCCGGATTACGCGCGCCGCTTCGTTCCTTGCTTCGATGAGCCGGCATTCAAGGCCAAGTGGACCGTTGTAGTCAAGCACCCCATGGGCACCATCGCCCTCTCCAACGGACTCGAGCATCTTCAACTGTCATTTCATTCATTTCCTTGCTTGGCAGTTCCACTTTCCTGGAAGCGGCTTCTATAGGCCTTTTTCCAGCTCGGCAGATGGCAATTTCCACACAACGATCTTTGACGAAACTCCTGTAATGTCCTCGTATCTCCTGGCCCTCTTCGTCGGCAAATACTCTTTCAAGGAAGGCAAGACGGAGCGTGGTACTAGGGTGGGTTCTTGAGGCCACTCGGAGTTTGAACAGATCTCCAAACCATCTTCCTTTCTAGATTCGCGTCTATTCGAGACCGGAGAAGGTCAACCAGACAGCGCTCGCTCTCTACGCCGCCAAGAAAGTCCTCGTTACCTACGAAAAGTTCTACGGCATTGACTATCCGCTCCAGAAGCTTGGTAGGGTTTGAAGGAATTTATCGATTCGTAAGGATTATCGATCTACTCGATAAATAACTGTAATAATTCTTTTCCAGACTTGATTGCGATTCCGGACTTTTCGGCGGGGGCCATGGAGAACTGGGGCCTCGTGACGTATCGAGAAACGGCTCTTCTACTCACGGACAAGTCTCCTTGGACCTTGAAGCAACACGTTGTCCTTGTTCTTGCGCATGAACTGGCGCACCAGGCGAGATTGAAAGAAACATGATTTGAATTACTTTCAAACGTGAGAGTAATTGATTTATAAATGTGAAGGAAGCTGAAAATTTATTTCGTTATGGTTCACAAAATTGACAAATTAGACATTTTATGTCAAAAGAAAACAAATTGTTGTAGTTGTAAATCTTTGCCATGCGAACGGCTATGAAATTTAAATGAAATTTGCAGTGGTTCGGCAACCTGGTGACGATGGAGTGGTGGGACGACCTTTGGCTGAACGAGGGATTCGCGACGCTCGTTGCCTTTTACGGCACCGACTTCGTGCGCAAGCAATTCGAAATCGTCAAAGTAGGGAAAATATGTTGTTAACACTAATACGGCTTAAAATATATACATATTAACTAAATACTTCCACTTTCAGGAAACTGTCTTCGTAATGGAAACGCAGTTCGCCCAGAAGGACGATGCCCTCTCGACCTCGCATCCGCTCTCCACCAAAATCACCAAATCTTCCGAGATCAACGATAACTTTGATGACATCACTTATCGCAAGGTTTAATTAAAAGATTACTTTTCAAAAAGATTTGGTCTAAAATTCATTTCTAAGGGAGCTGCAGTTCTCGCAATGATCCGCCGAGTCATGGGAGAGGCAGCCTTCCAGAAAGGCATCCAGGCGGGTTAAAAATTAATTATTGGACTCTGAAAAGTACGAAATTGAGGATCATTTAGATCATAAAACAAATATATACATTTGATAATATTTTTTTTAATTCAGGCGTACCTGAAGAAGCATAGCTACGGGAACGCGCGCTCCGCCGACCTCTGGGAGGCACTCGCGGACGCCGCCAACGGAGCCGGAGTCAAAGGCCCGGCCGGCCAGCCAATCGACATCACCAAATTCGCCAAGCAGTGGACTGAACAGGTAATTATAAAATAGATATAACTTGAATAAAAAATGTAAGAAAACATAAATTGAAATGAATTTGAGATGGGCTTCCCTCTTCTGTCCTTCGCTCGCCTCAACGACAGCCACGTCCGCATCACTCAGTCCCGCTTCAAGGTCGACAAGGAGAACCCCGACCGGGCTGCCTTCCAGGAACCCGAGTTCGGGTACGGGTTTAGACTCCCCTTTTCATGGGAACTAGCAAAAATCTTCTTTGGATCAAATCAAAATGTTTTTTTTTCAGCTTCAAGTGGGATGTCCCTGTGTTCCTCCTCTCTGGCAAGGAGAAGATGCCCGTTCTCTGGCTCGCTGGAGGTTGTTTTCGGGCATTTTCAAAATCTGAAGAGATATCCAAATAAATAAAAAAATAAACAAAAGATAAAAAGATAAACAAACCAATGTTTCCGATGGCCATTTGGACGTTGCGATTCCCACCGACAAGAAGAGCGCACTCAAACTCGACATTTCCACCGAATTCTACCGCGCCGACTACGGAAAAGAGGGCTGGCTGGCCATTGGAGCGGAGTTGAGCGAGAAAGAACCAAATGCAACAAATGACAAACGTCATGCTTATGAGGTTGGCAAATATTTTTTAAATAAAAAAACATTTTCATTTCTTATCAGGACTTCTCCCCAATGATCCGCGCTCGCCTCGCCTATGACGCCTTTGCCATTGCCGAAGTCGGCCTTCTGAGCTACACGACTCTCCTCGAATCTTTCTCTTACATCAAGGCATTTCTCTTCGTCATTCGTTTACTTTCAACCACCTCTTCCAGTCTCAAAAGAAAGTTTTTCTTTCCAGAATGAACGTGATTATCTGCCCTTCGTTGCCTTCAAAACTGGCATTCGGGTCATTTTGAAGCGATTTGGAACTGAGCAAGGAGTCCTGGCGTTTAAGGTTAGAAAAGAGCACTGGAAAGGGGAATCTGTGTGATCGGAAGATGCCTTTGGAGTGCTAATCCTTGCCAGTTAAGGCGATAATTTACAGCGAATATTCGTGATCACCAACTTCAGAGCTACATAAGACGCATGTTTGCGGGAATATTCGAGGCGACCGAAATTGCTGCAGCGGAAAACGTTGGATTCATCATGCGAAGCTCTGTTCAGAAGTCGGAACCCGTTCGCAAGTGGGTTTTTTTTAAGCTAACGAAACGTTGTGTTTTAACGTTGAGATGACAACAGTTGCAAACAAAAAGATGACAACGTTATCTTCGTAAAAACGGATGGAATACTTACAGGCTGCTGATTTCTGAGGTCCGCAACCTCGCTTGCGAAGTTGAACACGGCCGTTGCATTCGTGAACGACTCGAGGACTTCGACAAGAATCTCGTCAACACTTGTCACAAGACGGTCAACGCAAGCGAGGATTGCAACAGGTCGGAAATTGACGAATCTACTTTGATTACACAATTTATTGATTTTAAAGTAGATATAATAATAATTATTATTTCTCTTGAGAATCCCGCCCTACATGCGCGAGCTGACCTACTGCACGGCCGTCCGCTTCGGCCCGGCCGACGTGTACACAATGGTGCTCGGCCACGCAATCGCTGCCACTGACCAGGCATGTTCAAGGAAATTCATTCTTTTAGCATCCGCATCGCGAAGCAATTAAATAAAATTATAAGTTATTAAACATTAAAATGCCCAAATTGTTCAGGCGGAACGCGAGCGCCTCCTGTTCGGCCTGACCTGCTCGGCTGACATCTCCCGTCTCAAGGAGTCAGTGTATTTTAATGCTTGCGATTTATCAAAGTAAAATGAAATGATTCAGGCTGCTGCTCTCTTCGCTGCTCACTCCAAACGGCACGAATGCGGATTTGATCCGTCTGCAGGACATCGGCCGTCTCTTCGCTCGCGTCGCCGACAACCAGGCCGCCGCTCTCCTCCTCCCCGAATTCTTCTTCAGCCACTGGAACATCATCAAAGAGAAGTTTGTTAGCCAGGGCCCACCTTGAGAATACTAAAACTGGCTCCTGATTGGCCGATCTGCCGAAACGAGAACGACAGAAATAAACGATAAAGGTCACCAAAGTAACTTATTACTATTAGGCTCAAGAATGTGCCCTCGCAGTTGAAGAGTGTGATTCTCGCTTCATTCCGTCATCTCTCTACGGATAGCGACATCAATACGGTTTTTATTTTTATTTTTGCAATTTTCAAAAAAAAAATTATGTAAGATTAGTTTCATATGCCATTGTACTAAAACATGGTCATATCCTAGCATAACTATTCTCTAACATTCTTTTCATTACAGCTCAATTCTTGGCTTCGTGACCATCCTGACGCCGCGAGCCTGGACGGTTTCCGAAAGGTTTGTAATATCTATTTATTAAAAATTTTGATTCTCTACGATAATTCTTTCATAACAATATCACTTGTTTTGGAATAATAAAAGAAAAAGAAATGTGAATCTTCATTTTTCAGGTGCTTGCCTCCGCAGTCAGCAACCGCAACTGGCGCTCCAAGCATCTCGCGCCCCTTGCCGCTTTCTTCATGGAGAAGGAGATGTGCGCTTACTAGGGCACTCCTCTCCCTTCTCCCCTCTCTATTTGGGCCCTCGTCCCTCTCCATTGGAGAAGTGCTCCTGTTAGGGCCTTCCTCCCTTCTCATCTTCCTTTGCCCTCCTTTCTCATGTTCCCCTTTCTTCTTCTCATTCTCTGCTCCTTTTTTGCGGAGTTCATAAATGGTTTTTTATACTTTCGCATTTCTTCGAACGCATATTCTGAACTCATTCCCAAGCACTTCGCTAAACAGCAGAGGTAGCAATGGAGGAGTCGACCAGGAAAACAAGTCAATAGGATGGCAATAGGTCACGTTATTGCCTGCTCGTTTCCGGGAACCCTGCTGTCGTCCACGTCTGCAAAAATAATAAAATGAACAAAAGAATGTTCAGGAACGGCAGTACGAAGTCCACACTCTGCGCTATCCAAACTCTGGCAACGGCGCACTGCCGTCCTTCCATCCCTCATCCGCCACGTGCGAGAATACGAAACACTCATCGTCAGCGCGCACGAAATCAAAGCCTAGAAAGGAATTCACTTTTGAAGTAGCTCTAAAAAGATAATCCTAATAAAAAAAAGATACCCGTGGCATGGGCAAAAGCGACGGCCTCTCGGTTGGCGCCGGCCAGATACTGGACGCCGAGCAGCGGCCGACTCTGGCACCCACTCTTCTCGGCGACTTCACGAACCGCCGCGAGTGCTGATTTTGAAATAGTTACTTTTTTTTATTTTCCCAATACATTATGCATATAAATGATTAACTTATGTTTCAAGCAATCTGATTTTAATATTAACAATTTAATTTTTTTAGCGAACCAGTCTAAATGGAAGAAACAAATGAATAAATAAAAGCCGTTACCCGGGAAGAGCAGGCACGTGGATCATCCCGAAGAGGGCCGGTCGAGTTGTGCAAAGAAACGACTCAGCGCGTGCACCATCTTCTATTCCTTTAAACAGCACGGAGAGAAAGAAAAGGCGTGGGGAATTTGTCACCGATAATATCTTTTCATTTTAAACGGAACTATGGTTATTTGTATGGAAACGGAACAAAAGGGTACAGTTGTTATATGCGTGGCCATAAACCGTCTGCTCGAAAAATTATCTTTCCATTTTTGATTAGCCTTGATGTTTGGGCTGGCAGCCTAAACAAGTCCGCTACTTACAATTAATATATATTAATAATATGTGGTTTAACAATGGGATCACGTTTATCTACAATACTATAGTGACAATATGAAAGTAACAATTAAAGTAAATAAAGAAGGAAGGCGTCGATGTCAGTTATTCGTAGTAGCTCGCTTCTATGTAGATCAGTCGATCGGAATCTATTCGTTGGAATCCTATCTTCTTCAGTAAATCGACGGGTTTATATACTACCTGGATGGCAAGGTACAGATGATGAAATATTCTAATTATAGTATCATCGAATGTTCTCGAACAAGAATGAATCATCAAAACTATATAATGGAACAGATCGAATATTCCAGAACAGAGATGTCATACTTCATATGAAACAATCACACATCGGAACAGCAGAACTTTCTAGAGAAATCTGGAGAAACAGATGGGATAGATCTCAATCTGAGATAAGGAATCAGCAGGATATAAAGGCTGTTCGGCTACAGCCGAAACACTTGATGTTTTTGCCGCAAACAGGAGAAGAACACTAATAAAAGACACAGAAAAACACACAATCTGTGGGATCAACCTGATTTATTCATGCAAATGTGGAGAGAGTGGGCAGAGAGCGTAGACGGGGAAAGAGAAGAATAGACATCAGATTTCTGATACAGAGAGGGTCATTCAATCGCAAGTATCGCTCGCTCGTATCTGTTTCCCTTTATTCTCTTTATCTCTCTCTCTCTCTCTCTCTCTCTCTCTCTCTTTAACTCACTCTTTCATGAGCAGAACACAATCTCGATGCAACCAAGCGAGATTTTTGTCGGATTCTTGCCAAATAGAATGAACATCCCAGATAGAAACACAAATAACGTCAGTTGCTAGCTGAGCACTCACTAACGCCAATCCTGCTTAGTACATTCGACTTAAATAAAGTGCAAGTTTATTTCTAGTTTGCTGTTTGCATTTCAAGAATGAACTGATACGAAAACTGTCAGTTTTTGTTGAAAATCATTCCATTTCCGCCGCCAATTTATCCACCGAACAATTAATAAACTTTCATTCGAAGCCGACTCGATCCCATCCAATTGTCATCCTACCAATCTATCCCTCTATTTCCTTTCTTTACTTCAATATTTCGGTCCATTTTACACCCAATGGAAACGTGAAGAAGAAGAAAAAGAAGGGGCATAGAGCAGATAATTTATCGTGTAGGAGGGAAGAAGAAGACCGAAGAGGGCTGAAGGGGGAGAGCGGCTTCCTTTTTCTTCTACTCGGCCGTGACAGGCAGAGTCACCTCGCCAGCGACTGCAGCCGCCTGCACAAGAAGAGGAATCACGAAATGATTATTTTGACTCATCTCATTTTACAGTTACTCTCTTACAAAAGAGTACTAATTACTCTTGCAAATAGTTCTGAGCAGAGCAAAGCTCATTGTCAGAGCACAAAGAATGGTTCGCTCTTTCCGATTTGAGCCATCGGAGGAGCTACGCTTGGCCTCTTCCCTCCTATCGCTGATCACCTTGAAAGCGGCGGTGGCGTCCGCAGCGTCGGCGGGCGCCTCTGCGTACTGGACGATAAGCTTGTCCTGCTTGGGCGCGCCGGCCAGCCGCGTGATCTCGAGGGGAGCAGCCGCGCCCGGCTCAACGAAGCCGAACACCGGCTTCAGGCGGTACTCGTTGTTGTTCGACGACTTCACCTGCAAGAAATTGGATTTTTCCTGAATTTTAGCTGCTTAATGTGCTCTTCCTTGATCTAATCATTGCTTACTTCTAGTGAAAAGTATGTAGTTTATAATCTTGACGGGGAAACAAACCTTGAAGACAAGGCGAGCCGCGCCCGGGTTCGCGAGCTGGTGAACGGAAGCTCCGCCAGCAGCGGGGACAGCGGCCGCGGGGGGATCGACGGTGAGAGCAGACATGACGAGAGAGTGTAGCAGAAGAAGAGAGCGCAGAGACTGGCAAGCGGAGACTGAGATGGAGACAAGGCAAAGCGGGCTCTGTTATACTCGCAAATTGCACTTTTAATTATAGATTATTGCACTTTTCCGTATTCCAATCCGAAATTCTACTTTTTTTATCACGTTCTTGCAAAATAATGGCTTGCTTCACGCGATTTCGAGTTCCTAACGATTTATTTAAATACAATGGAAAAGGTGTTGAAATATATGTAGTTGCGAAACATATAATGTAAATTTTTTTATATTTGCGAAATATGAATGAAATCTTTCAGAATTTGCTGCTAAATTATCATATTTGTGTTATCTTCTAACGAGAAATAATAGATACTTATAAATATATTGAATTTGTAAAAAAAAATCTTTTGATTGCATAATTGTGATAAATATTCACAACCTTTTTGTCTCCGTGTTCTCAAATAAGAGACATGCAAGCCGCAATGAACTTTTGATGAATTGTTGTAATAAACTTACACTATTCATCCCAGCCCATTTCTTCGCATATCGACTACAACTTTCTCGGTTTCTCCTCACTTCACCTCGTATCATGAGCCTCGGTTGGCCGGCTCTCGCTTCCGCTCTCGTCGCCTGCATTCCGCTGGCCGTCTCTTGCATCCGAGTTCGTCTTCATTCGGCCCTTCGACCCCTTTTCCTCTATAACCATTTATAAGTTTAAATGGTTAATGGAGGGATAGACAAATTAATACAAGAAGTATTCCAGAAATTAAAATTTTAAAAGTGTGTAATAAAAATGTAAAAGTGTGTAATAAAAATCCCTTTCTTCTTTAATTATTTGTAAAATATTCATTGGTTATTTAATTATTCTTTAAAGAAAAAGAAGCCAAAGAACTCCGAGAATCGGACGAAGTTCTCGCGTCGCCGATCACAGCCAGGGACAAGCAGCCATGAGAGTGAAGAGAGCCTAGAGAAAGAGGAAGGCGGAAGGGGCCGGGGACGCCAGCGAAAGAACCACAGCCACCCGAGCCCCTCATCTGATGAGGTTGCAAATCATTGTTAAAAAAATAGAAATTGATAGGAAAAGTGTCGGGAAAGTTCAAGCTATTACGAAATACAAATCTGCTTAAAAAGGTCATTCACGATTGAGAGGAGGATTTGTAATTTTACAATAATCTTTTGCAGAACCGGAACCGCAAGAAGCACCAGAAAAAGAAGGAGAAAGTACGTGAAGTGGGTCATGGTCATTTAATATTGGAATTATAATTATTTTAACGGAAATAATTTGAATATTGCATCAATGAATTGTTTAAAAAAATATGTAAAATCGATTACATTTTACAGGAGCCAAAGAAGAAGAAGAAAACGAAGAAGAAGAAGAATTCGCATGGCTAGAAACAGCATGTCATTGCTGTCTCCCCTCGTCCGTTATTAACATCTTCATGTTCAAAGTTGAAAAATAATTTCGTTATTATTCCCTTTTTCAGGCAAAGGAAAGTTCCGCATAAAGGGAACGCCATGCCTCACTGAAGGCCAGAATGAAACTAAGAATGCACTGCAGGTCATCCAAAATCAATCGATACTTATTGATTGATTTTAGTGCAACATTCTTCTCAATCCACCATTAACATAACATAAAGTATCAAATCAAAAAAAATCAAAAAAATATAATTCTTAATTAATTTTTTAAAGACGATCTATGCTTAAATATTTTGTTTACATTTTAGGTGGAGACAGCGCCATCGGAATTATTGCCGAATACATTCAAGCTGTCTCCAATGGATGTTCGTTATTCTTCGCCAATTGTAATGATTGGCCAAACGAGAAGTCTACATTAATTGCATGACAGCAACCATATAAAAAATAATAAAGTACATTTATGATAATAATCATAAATGCATTTCATTTACAGGAATAACTGCTTACAGCGATATGCAATACAAATATGAATTGTCATTAAATATAGTTTTAATTGACTTTATTTGCAGAAGAAGATAAAGCATGGGCTCGTCCTTGGCGATCCAAATAATGATAACACGGATGAGGATGCCGCTGATATTGACCAGGTATTTACAAATATTTTTTTTATTTAATTTATTTTTAAATGAAATTTTTTTAATGTTTTTTTATTATGTGTGCTTGCATTTAATGGTGTTTTTTCAGCGTCTCAAGAAAACGAAGAACAAGACAGAAAGAGATGTCCAGCCACCGACCTCCAACGCGAAGTCAGATTATTGTTTAAATGCTAATATGGCATTATATTAAATTTAATTAAATAATTAACTAATAAATTCTTTCTGCAGAATGCGTGCGCGTGAACGGCCGAACTGGATTCGGGACGAATCATCGCTTTCCGAGTTCTCAGAAGGGACGGAGAAGGAGAAGGAGAAGGAAATGGAGAAGGAGGGGAAAACGGGCGATAAAAAGAACGCAAAGGTAAAAGTCCCAGAGAAGACGAAGTCATACGAGCTCTCTGAAGGCGGACTCTACACTTCTGCACAAATTATTTTTTTAAATCATGCACTTTATTTGCAGGAGAAGATAAAGGGTGGGCTCGTTCACGGCGATCCAACAAAGAACAGAAAGGAAGGAGAGGAAAGAAACTTCCATCCACCGGCTCCCATTATGAAGTCCTATTATAATTTTTTTTCTACATCAAAAACAGTAATAATTGGCAACATAATATAAATTATATTTTACAGAATCGAAGGGAACTATAAATATTTCATTAAAATGGTAATTAATTTAAATTGGAAATCAATTTAATTACTAATTACTTCTTTCTGCCGAATGCCTGCGCGTGAAAGGCCAAGCGGAATTCGGTCCGAACCATCGCTGTCCGAAGACACGGAGGAGACGAAGAAGGAGGAGAAGGGGAAGGTGGCTAATAAAAAGAACGCAAAGGTAAAGGGTCCAGAGAAGACGAAGGCTCACGAGCCCTCTGAAGGCGGAATCTGCGCTTTTGTCTTAATTATTTTTTATTTTCCAATATATATTCGTGATTAACGGTTTGTCATTTCAGCGCCTCAAAATGCCGGTGCGAGGGGCCGAAGGAAACATCAAGCCACGTCCATGACGAAGTCCTTTTATTATTACATTTTAAATTAAAGAAGAAAAGAGGGTAATAATTGTTAACATTGAATAATTTAAACATTTAAAAGAAATTTTATTAATTTAAATTTAAATTAAAGTGCATGAATTACAAAAAAAATAACTTGATAACTAACATCTTCTTTCTGCAGAATCAATGCGCGTGAACGGCCAAGTGGGTTTAGACCGGAACCATCGCTTTCAGAAGACACGGAAGAGTCGAAGAAGAAGGAAGAGGAGGAGGAGAAGATGGTCACCAAGAAGATCGCAGAGGTGAAAGCTCAGAAGAAGAAGGCACACGAGTCCTCAGGGACACCGGTCAAGGTGGCTCGAGAGGCTCAAAGAGACATCCAGCCACCGACTTCCACTACGAAGTCTGATTATTATTTAATTTTGAGAAAATAGAATAATAATTATGACATTAACAATTTATAATGATTTATACCTTATAGAGTCAAGATGAATTATAAATATTCGTTTAAAAATGGTGATAATTTAAATTGAAAACTAAAGATAATTACAAATAATTGATTTCTTCCGAATCCCTGCGCATGAACGTCCAAGCGGAATTCGGCCCGAACCATCGCTGTCCGAGGATTCGGAAGAGAGGAAGACGAAGAAGGAGGAGGATAAGAAGAAGGCTCACAAGCCCTCTGAGAGCGCCCCTCCACAGCGGAAGCCATCGACCAAAGCGGAATCTGCACTTCAGCTTGAGTCATTATTTTGTCTTCAAACACAAATAAAATTATGACAAATTTACAATCAATTTGCTGGCCTTGTTTAAAAAAAACCTAAAATGATTCACGGACTTCTTTTTTCAAGGAAAACCGCAGAGGAAGACACTTCGGAGGAAGAAGACGAAGGAAATGATGAGTGGTGCGGTTTATATTTTATTTTTGTATCAATAATTTATTGTATTTTTCAGAAAATTCACAATTTTGAAAGTCTTCCAAATTTTTAAGACTGCCAACGACGCTCCTCTTCACATTTGTCCTTTAATTCGATCTCAGCGGTTTCGAGGCGAATAAAGCTCTGAAAACCTTGTTTGAGGCTATTCAAATGACAATTTAATGAACAATTTGTTCCAGGAAACTTGAAAAAAGAAGCATTAACCAAATAAGAGTAAAGTAGATGAGTTACTGAGAGGCATACATTTGTGATTGCTCCTAAAAAGCCACCTATCATTATTTTTTATCTAAAAAGTTCCCATGCAGACGAAGAAAACAAGCAAATCAAGAAACGTTGGCGTCAGTGCTTTCGCAGTGAGCAACTGATGCCTTTTGGGTTTCGAAATGGGCCTTACTGAGTTTCCTAGTTTCCCAGTTCTACTTATCAGTCATCCTTCGGGGTACCGTAACTTTTTGCTCCGTGGTTCATTAGTCTAAACATGAGTCTCTCTCTCTCTCTATTTCTGTCTCTACATTTGCTGGTCAGTTCCATTTTCTCTCCATTATTGGAATAAGCGAAACAAGTGCTGTCATTCCAGGCCGAACCCCTGCTTCATCTCGCAGCTCCGAATCTTCACCGACTCTCTGTCCGGCCGCACGAATGCCGCGTCCCTTTCCACTTCCGGAGCGTATCGCACATGGTGCGTCGAGAGCGGTAACGCGGCGCAGAGTGGTGAGTTTGGAATATTCAAAGGGTAAACATTGGTATATTCTAAATTAGCATATTCTCAGGTTGATTGGCATATTCGATTAGTGATATTAGAATGATAGTGCTACAAATGCTAAGAAACATTGTGTGTGTTTTTTTCACGATTCTTTGTGTCTCTCTCTCTCTCCCTTTCTCCCTACTCTGTATGTCTTTTTCACTCTCTCTCCCTCTCTCTTTCTCTCTTTCTCTCTCTCTCTGGATTTAATTTTTTTCAATTATTCTTCACTTTCCAACTTTTCTTCCCCTTTCTCTCCTTTCTCTCTCTCTCTCTCTCTCTCTCTCTCGCTCTTTCTTTCTTTCTCTCTCAATTTCTCTCTCTCTCCCTCTCTCTCTCAATCTCAACCTCATTAAGGTGCTGATCCGCGTGCAGCAGCCTTCTTATTTCAATAGAGAGAGAGGTGTATTTCGAATGCTGAAATCTTTTCAGTGCAACCCTGGGTTCATCTTCACAAGAAAAAGGTTGACGAGGTGGGCAGCATTCGCATCGGAGAGTCCACAAATCTGGCTGTCCTCCCTGAATCAGGGGAGAAGAGCACTCTAAGAATATCTTCTCCCACCGCGACGAGTACAGTAATCGAGGTGGTTCATTCCAACTCGCCCGCGACTCCCTCGGTTGTGATTTCATCATAAGCTTGCTCATTTATTGTTATTCTCGTTCACGCTCGAATGAAAACTGAGCAGATTAATTTCAGATTGTTAGTGCAGAACAGGGAAATGGAAGTACATATGAGTGGAGAGCTAAATTGGAAGAAGAAAAATCTTCCATTACTTGTGTTTGAAATTGGAACTAGACGAAACATCGTCAATTAAAGTCTGCAAACCGTACAAATTCTCATAAGACTACCGTTTGTTAGGGGAGGGATGAGTAATGTGCTGCATTGGGAAAGAAATAACAACAACATTTGGCTGTCAATTTCCTTCTTATTTATTCCCCTATTTCCTTTTTTATTCTCTCTCTCGCTCTCTCGTTCTCAGGCTGACTGTCTCTCTCTTCTCTACCTCTTTATCTCTCACTCACACACTCTCTCTCTCTGCATCTCCATCATTCTCTGTCTCTGTCCCTCTCTTTCCCTCAGTTTTTCTCTCTCTCCTTCTTTTAATTTTTCAGTATTACGGTTTCATAAATATCTCACCTCATTGTCAGTGATCTTGTCACCTCTTACAATTAATTAGTTGGCTTTAATAATGCACGTTCTTTAATGACCAAAATTACTAACACAGCTTAAGAACAAATTAAGATAAAAAGTGTGAGTGGGTAGTGCAATTTTCTTTGTCTGAGATGTCATAATGTAAAAGAAAAGTAGACATTTTTGAGCTGAAGTATTAGCTAGATGTAAGAAGACGATGCGATATCGCTGCAGAGTGAATCGCAGATTGTCGTGAATAGAATTGCCAGTCTGAAATTGTTCAATGATCGAGATGAACAGTTGCATGGCTGACTAGATAGATTGCTAACCGCTTCAGGGGGCTCCTAATGCACGCTGGAAAGGCGCCCTCGCCTTCGACAATGTCGTCATTGGGTATTGTTTCCTTAAAGGAGGGCGATCACCGAAAAGTCATTGCCGATTTATGAAACATCTTAGCTATTTTCGAATAGTCTCGGGCATGAGTAAAAAGAAAAAGCAAATGAAAAAGCACAAAAAAGGTTCCATATTCAAGTATAAGATACTTGAAAGTACAACTTTTGAATGAATTTGTGATTGGTGTCAGAGCAAAAATGGCACTCGATGGTAGATTAACGGCCACGTACCCATCCCGGGAAGATTAAATTTACAAATATTTCAAGAATGTTTTTGGTTTATGCTTTACCACCTTTCTGATGTGAATTTTCTTGAGTAAACTAAAGAATTTTAGGCAAAACAGTATCAAATTAGTAAACGAGCAATAACATATCGCTTCGAAAAAGAAACGGATTTTTCGAAACCAGCGCTACTTTAGCCTCGTTGTCTACCGTAATATTTTGAGTAATTAAATGGACTTCCGTTTGAAACCTTTGCACGTTTGAACATACAATTGCAGTTTTTCGGTGATCGCCCTTCTTTAAAGAATTATTTTGATACTGACAATGATCCTTTCAGAGATTAAAAAAAAAAAAATATGAAACGATTTTTAATGCTCAAAAGACGTGAATTCCTTGGGCTGGAAGCCGTCGCAGACTCGAATGCACACATCTCCGAGATGTCTGCGAATCAGCGCGGTCACCTGCCAGTGGTTGTGCACCAGCACATTCACGCCTCCAACCTAACGAGAACATCATTTTATTGGCCTTGTTGGTCTGTATCAAAATATTCTCTTTTTTCCCTTTTTGCTCCCAATTGTTGTCAGTTCTCTCGCCACTTTCAGATTTATCTTTGACCCCCTCCCCTTCACTCTTGCTAACCTTAATGATCCTCATATCAGGTAAGAGACCCGCTGACTCGGCAACTCCACCCGGAGTCACCTAAAGAGCCGTAGTCGATGGGATTATTTCATTATTTGTTTTTGAATTATAAATTCACAGGAATCGCGTTAGTATGGAACACACAAAATGATGAATGACATACTCTCTGGATGAAGACTCCGCGATTGTTTCGGTCATTCGGGTTCACAGATGGAAAGTCGCGGCCGCCGTGCAGAGTCAAGGAGTGCGGCTTCGACTACCGTGATCTTCCTTTCGCGGTAGGATCACTTCACGGCAGGCGCCCAGATGTGGATTGTGTAGAACGCCGAAGCAAATGTGGCAACCCGCCGCCAGAGCCGCCTGGGCAAGAATATCAAGTAGCAATTTCCTTTAAGCAGTAATAGAAGATTAAATGTTTTCTAATTTTCGCTTGAAAAGTTAAAGGTTATATGAAACAAAAAAAAAATATTTTCACAACAGCGCAGGTTCGAAATCATTTTGCTGAGGGAGAACTTTCGCCATATCAACGGCTGTCGGATAAGAAACAACTAGATAGCTAAAGAATAAGTAAACTTATTCAACCAATATTAGTACAGAACTCCATTTTAGTTTTAAAAAGCTTTAGAATGCTCATAGAGAAATGAGTCTCGTTTGAGTAATGCAAAATGGATTGTGAGAAGCACCCGTACTCATTTACAGGCCTAAGGCTGCCAAGACTTTTCACTCTTTTCATACTTCAAAATTAGACCACATTTATCATTTCTTGCCCACCGGCGGAGCATCTAATTAACTGATTGTGAGATGAATGCTCATCTCCTGCTTCATTCACTTCATTACCATTTGTCTCCCCTCAAAACTTTTACAGTGTCAACGCATCACTTCAAACAAATATATTTACTTTCTTAACTGAGTGTGGTATCAACTGAAGTAGGCTGAGAACAGGGAGAATAATAGGGGTCTAGCGGTGGGGGAAAACGGAGGCAACGGCGCGGCGGAGCTCCTCCAGGTTGCCCTGCAATGCAATGGAATTTAAAATATTCTCATATTCTTGTTCACTTTAAAATTATGAAATAGAAGACCTCAGTGCCGTTGCTAATCTGGCGGCGGACGACTTGGATCTCCTTGGCCTCGATTCCCGTGGCGAGATTAGAGGAACGCTGTTGGTAGAAATATGCGCGATGGCCATCGTAGTAGAGGCCTGAAATGAGAATGGAATATTCTGTTGAAATATTCCAATTATGATAAGTTGGAATATTCTGTTGGAATATTCGAATTAGCAATATTCTTATTAGAATTCCAGTAGCTAACCATGGATTTTAGAATAAACAATTGTGGCCGTCGCTACGCATATTCGAGACTGTTTTTCTGCCTACCACGGTCGGCATCGTAGAAAGCGGGGCGGCCGCGGTACTCCTTGGAGACGTGCTCAGACGCCTCGTAGCGCGAGCCGTAGCCCATGCCGAGAGACTCCTTCTGATGGAGAGGAGCAGGCGGGAGGTATCAGGACGGGGGAGCCGGCTGGCACTGCTGCTGGAGGGGCATTCCGGAGCGGTGCTGGAGAGGAACGAGATGGCAGGGCGCGCCGTAGGAATGAGCCTAAAATGAGTATTGTTCCAGAAAGGAATTTCGATTATTCCAATTTCTTCACCTCAACCGCGGTCTTGACATTCGAATTCTCGGCGTAGTAATAGGCCTGCTGGCCTGGCCATCATACTTGATTCCTAAATGGTAATAAAATGATAATGCATAGGCAAGCATTTCCACTGGAAGTGCAACTGATGCTTGGTGGTTTCCTTCGCAATCACCACTGCTTTCGATTGGAAGGTCAGCTTTTGTCAGTCCTTCATTCCACCTCTTGTTCTGGCCCACTAGCCTAACCCTTGACGGCGTCGTAGAAGGCCGGGCGGCCGAGGTACTCCTGAGTGAGCTGAGGCGGCGCGAGCTGGCGGCTGCCGTAACCGTCCCCGTAGAGCTCCTTGTGCAGCGCGGGGACCGCGTACGAGGGAGCCTAAGCAGAATTTACACTCATTGATATCAATATTCATTTTTCGGCCGCCGAAGCACCGTGCAAGCGCATTCATCGATCAATAACTGCACTCAATGTCAATATTACAAAATCGTAAATATATCATCTAAGAGCTCTCACGGAGATCTTCAAATGTTACATACATACTTTTATTGAAAAGTTTCAATTTATATGGGAAATTTCGTTCTGTACAATTAGAAGGCTTAAAAAACTACTTTAAAAACATTTTCGCCTGTCGAAACATACATCATAAGAAAGAGAATGAAATTTGCTACAAGATTCCATGCATACGATCTTTTGTTATAAGTCATAAAAGTAGTGCTAGTAGCGTCGATGTCATTTTGCCAAAGAATTCACATTTTATTTTATTCGAATTAGAATATTCCAAATTCGAATTAGAATATTCCAATCCTTTTTTCTACAGTTTTTCCATAAGGCCATGTTAACCTACTCTTATGGCTTATAAAAAAATATCGTATGCATGGAATTCCATTTAAAGGGGTTCATCTTGTAGCAAATTTCATCCTCTTTCTTATGATGTATGTTTCGACAGGCGAAAATGTTTTTAAAGTAGTTTTTTATGCCTTCTAATTGTACAGAACGAAATTTCCCATATAAATTGAAACTTTTCAATAAAAGTATGTATGTGAGATTTGAAGATCTCCGTGAGAGCTCTTAGATGATATATTTACGATTTTGTAATATTGATATTGAGCGCAGTTATGGATCGATGAATGCGCTTGCACGGTGCCTCGGCGGCCGAAAAATGCGCCATTTTGACCGACTCGCGCGCTTCATGTCAAAATATTGAAACAGGTGTATCGGAGTTTTTTAGTAAAAGGCATTTAAATAGGGGTAAAAAAGGTCGCTCTTTCACGTGGTGCCTTCAGTTTTTTAACATGGGGGGGGGGTTTCTATGCCCCAAACGCACTACTCGAAATATTAAAATGCCAAAATGAGGCATTTAATGAAATATTTTTTAAAAGTGATTAACACGATTTTTTTGCGCCTTTCAATTTGGAATTAAATAAACAGTTCAAAATTAATATACCTCAACAACGAAGAAAGTTATGATCATTTGAGTTTTTTCCGGTTTTCGGTGCATATCCATGGTAAACTGATGAAAATAATTTTTGGAAAAAATGTTTTTGAGGTCTTTTTAGGATGCTTCATAAGCCTTTAGAAGGAAAATAAAATCAAAAAATAATTTTGTTCCCGACATGCCTTACATAGAGCCCTGGTCGAATCTCTCAGATTGGCTCTCTTAATATTTAGAAAAGAAGCTGGCTAACCTGCTTGAGAGTCGCGGACTCTCCCCGCACCTGCCGAATGTACAGCATGTCCAGGCCGGCGATGGAGCCCGTGCGGTCGATTCCTCAAGCAACAATCTTACATTGTCTTACTGTAAGGGAGAAGATGAACCTGCAGAGCAGTGGATGGTGACCGACGAGGACTTGCGGACACGCTGCATGAGCTTGAAGCAGGCGAGCAGCTGGGTCGGCAGACCGCGGTCGGGCCAGTTCTGCACTGAAACCGTCTTACCTGGGTGCAGATGTGCTTACGGCCGTCCACCGTGTCGACCCAGTTGCCGTGGAGCAAGAAGCAGGTGTTAACATGAGGTTTAACCTCTAGCCTGCTTACAATTAGCCTCATGTCAGTACCCTGAGGTTTAGCGTAAAAAAGGGACTCTTTACTACAGCGGCAGATGTCGAACTAGCAATCGAATGGGTCTCAACGACCACGGGGGCCTAGATACAAACCCCTCTAATGTCCACACTTTTGGTCGAGTTTGCGTGGTGGAAATAGCGAAGTCTATTGACTAACAAGACATCAGCCGCGCCCGCAATCTTGGTCATAGTCGCGTTGACTTGTCGACGATGTTCAATTTAAGCGTTCAGCGCTGGATGTTCTATCGTCGAGCTTTTTATATGTTAGAGTGAAAGTCAGAGTGAAAGTTGCTCGTGTCGCAAAATCATCACCCCTTTCGAGAAACGAACCCGGTCGGCACCCAAAATGTAACAAGGGAACCAATAAGCAAGGTTGACATGTTGTACGCACACATGCACATACATACACATATCACGCACACACAGTATACACATATGTTGTACGCACACACACATACACATATTTCCAATACGACGGATTCGTCGTATAGGACGAAAAATTGCCATAAAATGGAACGTTGACCTAGCGACGAGTAAATTTATAGAATAAGATCGACGATGGGCGAGAGAGAAGCTTTAACGTGTAACAGTGAAGAAAACCAGTCAAACATGCCCTCGACGCTACTGTCTAACTCTCCGACTGGTGTACACTAATTCACTAGCGATGAACTCATCGTCGCTGCGCTTAACTCTTTCTTCGCTTGCACTGGAGTTGAACGCTAGTGTTGGATGGACGAACTTCCATGCTAACACATAGCGAATATCGTCGATCTTTTTTGTTCTGCGTTCAACTTTTGGTGCTGCACCTGTCGATCATCTCTGCTAAGATTGCGGGCGTGGCAGAGCTTTCTGGATTGCTCACAGCGTCTTGAGACCCTATCTTAAAGTTTTCCCTTGGCAATTCCAAGTAGGTATGCACCCAGTCAGGGTCCCAATTTTCGAAAAAAGCGATCTTGTTTTCGCGCTCGTGACAAAAATGCCGTCTATGTAGCATCCTTCCAGAGTCGTATAAAAGTAGGGAAATCACGAATGTACTATTAATTCTCCAATAAAACCGAATAAAAAAATTGAGAATTGTTATCATTATGTGTGATTTCCCTGTATACGATGTCTTTATAAATGGAAAGGAGAAGATTGAAGAGCAAGGGGGGGGGGGTTTAATTACCTTTTAACTCTGTATTATCAAACTTCTTACTGTTATTTCATAATATTCTCAAGTTTTTTCCTGCCTCCGTGTTCTCAAATAAGAAACATGCAAGCCGCAATGAACTTTTGGTGTCTTTTTTGTCCTAAACTTGCACTATTCATCACTACCTATTTCACCACGTATCAACTACAAATTTCTCGTTTTCTTCTCACTTCACCTCGTATCATGAGCCTCGGTTGGCCGGCTTTCGCTTCTGCTCTCGTCGCCTCCATTCCGCTGGTCGTCTCTTGCATCCGAGTTCGTCTTCATCCGGCCCTTCGACCCCTTTTCCTCTATTGCCATTTATAAGTTTAAATGGTTGACAGAGTGATAAAACAAGTAAATAAAAAATAACACATTAAGATTATACCAAATTGTTCAGGAATATTAATTTAAAAGTATCTACTAAAAATCCCTTATTTCATAAATATTTACATATATAATATTCATTTTTTTAAGAGAAAGGCAGAGATATCTTCGAATGCTCCGAAGTCCTCCCATCGCCAACATCAGCCACGGAGTAGCAGCAATGAGAGTGTAGAGAGTCCTGCGAATGAGGTCGGAGGAGACGATTGAACTCTTACTGGCTCAAATATTTTGGCCGGACAGACTCGTCGGGACATATGAAATTGTACATTCATACGATCCAATCTTGGGCCCTGCCGAAATTCTGAATTGAAAATACTTATATTATTGGAATTATTATGTATTACACCAGTGCTTCATTTGGCACGCTGACGACAAAAACGTGTGCTAATCGGTCACACCTTCCCTGGGTCCAGCCATGCTAAAAATTTGAAGAAATAAATCTAAATAATTAAATTTAAATTACAGATGCGTTAGAGTACAAGATTAGAGATTTGAGATGAAAGAGGAATTTATTTCTCGAAAGAAGTGGAATGATTCGAGTGTCGGCAACTATCCTAATTCTTTTTATTTGAAAGAAATCCAAATGTGTCGAAAATTGTGCATTTATTATTGACAAATGGAGTAAAGGAAACAAGGGAGAAGTCGAATTTTGTAGTGCAGTTATTCTAATCTTTTGCAGAACCGGCGCCGACTTAAGAAGCATCAGAAAAAGAGCGAAAAGGTAGAGATGAAGTGGCTCATCCTAATTTTATTATGATAATTATAATTATTTTAACATAATCCAATACTTTTAAAGAAAGTGTTGATTTCGTGATTTTATTTATTCGCATTATTAGGAAACGATAAAGGGTGGGCTCGGCCACGATGATCTGGCCATGGACAGAACGGATATGGACCAGCCGCGACGTTAATCTTGCCGTTTGTCCAAGACATGTCAAGGACAATCGGTCATGACCGTTTCAAAATAAAACGGACACATGTCCTGGACACATCCACTTCTGCCTATCTTAATACACAGGGGTCTAGGACATGTCTAAGACATGTCTTGGACGTGTCCTGGACAAAAAAGAAAAAAATCTCGATGGTCATGTGTCACAGGAATGACCCATCCCTTGTCCTCATTCAACCTCTTTCATTTCATACCATAATTTCCCATGTCATCATTTTATGAGGCACTCTTATTTAGTGCCATTTTCAAGTATCAAGACTACGGTCTAGTCCCTATATATTCTACGGCTTATATATTTGCATTTATGCCTACGTGTAATGTGTTAATGTTGGCTCGACGGTAGCCAATCTAGGCAGTCTAGTGTTCTGAGCTCATAGTGAGCGGTCTCTTCTTGTTTGTGTTGCGCCTTGGCCAGACTTTGAGCTAATAAAGTCTGCCGTTTGAACCCTCGTCCTCGTCTCCGACATCGCAAGTGGTAGAAGAAGAGTAGCCGAGGCTACTACATGGGGGCCGAACCAAACGAGTCGACGTGGAACCTCGAGTAAGCAGCGGCTTCTTGCGAAGGGACGTGTTAGTTTCGCCTTGCAGGAAGGAGGAGAGGGGGGTCTCCGTAGCTGTGTGCTGAGGCGAGAAGTTGGTGGTGGCAGAGGGGGGTCTGCGTGTAAAGCTGGTGTCGTGGCTGGAGTTCGTCATCTGGTGATCATCAAATATGCGAGGGGGCTTAAGATAAGGAAGAGTGGGGTCTTTCCTTTGGCTGGTGGTCGAAAGCTGGTGTTCTTCAAAGGCGAGGGGGCTTTGCTGTGGAAGAGGGGGGCATTCTTTTTTTTGCTGCCGAGTGTTGGAGGGTTGTTAGCTAGGAACTGTGTGTTCTAGCGGGTGGTTTTGTGTGGCGTTGCGTGTGTTATTCTTGTGTGGCGTGGCGTGTGGCGCGGGTTGTTGTGATTTGACGTGGCGTGTGTCGTTGAGCGTGGCGTGGCGTGATTGTTGTTTTGAGTGACGTAAGCATATCGATTGGCGTGTGGTGAGTAGAATCGATTGGCGCTTAGTCGTGTTGAAAGTGTTTTGTCGCGTATCGGTGCGGAGCGTGTTTTGCAGCGGAATACGTTATATTGAAGAATCTGTTGTTGCAGAATGTCAGCAGACGAAAAGAAGGAAGAGGAGGCCATGAAGAAGGCTCAAGAACAAGCGAAGCGGGCAGCGGCCGAACAGAAGAAGAAAGACAAAGAAGGACTCTCGGAGTATCAAGTGGATCTTGTCAAGAGGACGGATGCGATCATCCGAGACAAGCGACTGGCTCTGGAGGAACTAACCAAAGAGATTGCGGTTAGTGAGAATTGGAAAAAGCATTTCAATAATGGAAAGTTGAGAAATGCGAGAGGATCAAAAGCAGAGTGGTGTACAGATGCACTTGAAATGGCGAAGGAATTAGTCGAAGAAAGAAAGAAAGATATCGAGGAAATAATTACTTTCTGTGCACAAGTTGAATCTATGCTGGAAGATATTGTTGATGATTTGCCGTTGCAGAATCGCAAAAGAGAGCTCGAACAAATGAAGGAGAAGAAAAAGCCTTCCGAGGAGTCTGAGACGGCGCCGGAGAAGACAGGCGATAACGTTGAACATTCACCCGGTGATGAGTCGGATATTTCAACATTAAACTTGACAGCAATAAGAAATCGAGAATGAAGTAAGAAGAAGAAAGAGTGCAAAAACTCGTGGAGAAAGGAATGGAGAAGTTGTTGAGAGAAAAAGAAGAAAAAGAAAAAAAGGAAGCAGTCAGATTATCATTGCAGGAGGCAAGCGCACGAGAAGCGGATCAGACGAGAAGACGGGAGAGACCGGATCAGCAAGGAAGACACCGCGACTCGCCCCGAGTGGACAGTCAGTCCGATTTTGCAGAGGGGTTGGAAGAGAGAGAGAGATAGAAAATGTAAGAGTAGGTGGCAATGTGGGTGGTGGTAGTAGGAATGGTAGTTGGTGTGGGAGCACCCCGGAGTCTGCGACAGCCCTGGTGTTAGAGAAATTAACGGATACCCTGGGAGCCATGAAATACCCGGAAGTAGAGAAGTTCAAGGGAGGGGGACTAGGGAAGTTCGACGATTTCCTTGCGCGACTAGAGATGAAATACCTTCATTCATCCTCGGACATGGAGATGATGAACTTGTTAATGACCTATTTGGATGGACAACCAAGCTTGCTGTTTAAGTCTCTGAATAGAAAGCGGGTTTTGAGCTATGCTAGCATGAAGGATAAAATGAGGGAGAAGATGAAGGGGGACAAGACCCTGCGAGAGTACGAAGCCACTCGGGATTGGGACGATGTTAGGAAGGGAGAGAGTGAGAGTCTAGATTCCTTTTCTATGCGTCTGGAAGAGTTGGCGGAGAGAGCATTCCCACGGATGCCAGAAGAGCATCTCTCACCGATCAAGGCGAAGAAGCTGCTCGCTCAGTTGTCGGATTGGGCACAGTATCGAGAGTTGCTGGAAGTGATGGAGAGGGCACGGCCAGGGGATGAGTACGAAGAATTGAGAAAGCAGGCGGGTAGAATGGAAGTGATGGAGAGAAGGGGCACCAGACTAGCAACGCATAGTAAAGGGCTCGGGTCAAGTAGCAAGGGGGCGAGAGAGGAGAGACGGGTAGATAGAAGGGGCAAGCCGATGCACAGCCGAGGATACGGTAGTCACGGTGCAGCAGGGACTGCACATGGCAAGCACGGTAGTCCAGTTACAGCAGGAGGCGGACAAGGGAGGGCATTCAACCCGAATGCACAACCCTACGTGCCGCATACTGTACAGCCAGAAGGGAATACGAGTGCACCGGCGGATAGGAGTGCACCGGCGGATAACAACCTGAGTTGGAGGCAGAGTAGCAGTGGAGGGGTCGGGAACGGCAGAGCGGCCGGACCGATGAAATGTTACAACTGTTGGGGTTTTGGGCATTTCAGCGCTCAGTGTGTATCACCAAAGAGGGCGATGAGCAACAAGGTGCAAATGGGTAGTACGGTAGCTGCAGTTGAGAGTGAGAGTGAAGAAGGGGTCTTCTGGGGTCCCTTGGAGAGAACGAGAGTAGAAATAAATGGAGTCGCAGAGATGGCCATACTGGATTCAGGTGCAGAGGTAACCACCATTCCAGAAGAAGTGATGAAAAGAGTGGAAGAATATGGAGCAACCATCGAGTGGAAGGAAGGCGGAGCCGAGTTGCTAGATGCTGCAGCCAGCACCTTGAAAGTAGTGGGGCGTGCATTAGTGCATATGAAAATCAAGGGGAACGAGAAGAAGGTGGGTGTATACGTTGTCGAGAATGGGACGGAGATTCTGCTAGGACAGAATACGGTGGAGTGAGAGAGAAGAGAAAGGAGAGCCAGCAGTCATGGCAGAAAGAGTTTTTCTCGCACCGATGGACTGCAAGCAGGTCTAGTTGAAGGCGCCTGAGGATAACCAGCGCGGTTTCCTTTCCAGTGACATCGGTGGAATGAGTGAAGGAGTAGTCGAGAGGACTAGGGGGAATAGAAGGGTGCAGGTTTGGAACCTGCAACAGTCTCCACTCATTCTGGAGAAAAACGAAAAAGTGGGAGAGTGGAAGAAAGCCGAGTACGTGCTAATGGGATGTGAAGAGCAGAGTCAAGTAGGTGATAGAATAGAGAAGCAGGGCGAATCGGAGGCCAGAAAAGAACTGTTGTTGAGTCTAATTGAGAAGCAGGGGAGCATCGAGAGCGAGAAGTGCAAAAAGGCAATCGCAGAATACTCGCATGCATTCGCCATCTCAGAAGAGGAGATGGGAAGATCTCAGTTAGTGAAGCATATCATCGAGACGGGAGAAACAAGGCCGATCAGGCAGAAAGGAAGACCAGTACCACTGGGAGTACAAGCGAAAGTGCGGGAAATGTTAGGTGACATGAAGCGAAGGGGCATCATTAGGGATAGCAATTCCCCTTGGGCTTCCCCACTGGTCATTGCGCAGAAGAAGGACGGAAGCTTACGGTTGTGTGTCGACTACCGTAAGCTGAATTCTGTCATCAAGGAGGATGCATACCCTTTGCCGAGAATTGACCTGACAATTCAAAAGTTGAAAGGAAAGAAGTGGTTCTCCACTTTGGACCTTATCGCGGGGTACTGGCAAGTGGAGATGGAGGAGGGATCAAAGGAAAAGACTGCTTTCTGTACAATGGGCGGGTTGTATGAATTCAATGTCCTTCCTTTTGGTCTCAGCACTTCTCCAGCAACATTTCAGCGATTGATGGAGCGCATCTTGGAGAATCTGCTAGGGGATCAGGTGGCAGTGTACATTGACGATGTACTCATCGCCACTGAGACGGAAGACGAGCATGCAGAAATGCTGGGAAGGGTGCTAGAAGCATTCTCGAGTCACGGTCTGAAGCTGAAAGCACAGAAGTGCAAGATGGCACAGAAGGAAGTGGAGTACCTGGGCCATTTGGTGACACGGGAGGGTGTGAAAATGGACGGGGCGAAGGTGCAGAAAATTGTAGAGTTAAAGGCACCACTGGACGTGAAGGAATTGAGACGCTTTCTGGGAATGGCATCATTCTACAGAAAATTCGTCCACAAGTTCGCAGAGAAGGCGAGTGCCTTGAATAGGCTGACGAGTGAGAAAGTGGAATGGAAATGGGGATTAGAAGAGCAGCGAGCATTTGAAGAGTTGAAGAAAATGCTGATTTCTTCTCCAGTCCTGGCACAACCAGATGTACAAGCAGCGCTCAGTGGTGAAAGACCTTTCATCATTTATTGCGATGCTAGTCAGAAGGCGGTGGGTGCAGTACTGACTCAGGAGGGGAAGACGGGTTATTTCATCCACTTTACTTTGCATCAAAGAGATGTTCTCCAGCAGAGCGCGGCTACCATGTGACTGATAGTGAGGCGCTAGCCGTGATGTTCGCACTCAGAAGATTCAAACCGGTCTACTTTGGCACGAAAGTAGTGGTTCGCACGGACCACATGCCTTTGCGCGCGTTGTTTAGTGACAAAACAACATCGGCGAGAATCATGAGATGGGCACTGGAGTTACAGTCTTGTGATGTGACAATCGAGTACGTGAAGGGGAAGGCGAACAAGGTGGCAGACGCGCTGAGTAGGGGTGAACTAGTCACGGGAGCAGAGACTAGCGAGACAGCGCCAGAAGAGAAACCAGAAATTGAGCGGGTAGTGAATAGTGTGTCGTTGGGAGGGACGAGAGAAAAGTGGAAGGAAAAGATAGCAAAGGATGCCTTTGCCACCGAGATGAGAGAAAAGTTGGACGGAGTGACTGAGAGGCGGATCAGGGAAAAGGGTTTCCGGTGGTCAGAACAGAATGGAATTCTGATGGTAGAAGGAGCACGAGGAGGACGCAGATTTTACGTCCCAGAATCATTGCGAGAGGAAGTATTGCATCAGTTTCATGATGGGAAGCTAGGCGGGCATTGGGGGGCAAACAAGACAGTGAAGAAGTTAAGGGAATACTTCTGGCCAGGCATGAAAGAAGACGTACAGAAGTACGTGGAGAACTGCCCGGAGTGTACCTTGTTCAATGTGCGAGAGCCTCTTGTCCCACCTTTGAAGCCTATGCTATTCGGTGAACCTTTCGAGACGGTAGCCATTGATGTCATGGAGATCGGAACTTCCCTGTCTGGAAACAGATACATTCTGACTATAGTGGACGCATTCTCGAAGTTGGGAGCAGCATTCCCAATGCAGACGAAGGGGGCGAAAGAAGTAGCGGAGAAGTTCTGTAATGGATGGATTGCAGAAGGCAGATTGCCGCAGAACCTTGTGTCTGATAGGGGTGGCGAGTTCGTGAATAGAGTGCTAGGTTTCATTCTGGACACTTTGGAAGTCAAACGCATCTTGACCAAAGGATACGTCCCCAGGGAGAATGGAATGTGCGAGAGATTTAACGGAACTCTGATCAGACTCTTGCAGAAGAAGGTGACAGAGAAGGAAAAGTGGGACGAGATTTTGCCATTTTGCGTGTACACTTACAACACGAGTCCTCATGCGACCACGGGAATGAGCCCGTATCGATTGGTATACGGGAGGGAGCCTAGGCCGCTAGGAGAGAAGTTGGAAGAACTGGGTGAACAACCTAAGGAAGTAGAAGATTACGGTAGAGAGTTAGTAGAAGGGATGCGAATGGCAAGAGAAGAGGCGAAAGAGAATGCGCGAAGACAAATCGAGAAAATGAAGGGACATTACGATAGAAAGAATCGAATAGAAGGGAAAGAGTATCCTAGGAAGGGAGAAAAAGTTTTGGTGAAAGTGCCGGTTGGTAGAGGAGATACGGTACCCAAACTAACATCTGAGTGGAGTGGCCCTTTCCGAGTGATAGATGTAAGCGAGAACTCAGCAAGAGTGAAGAGAGAAGGGACAAAAGAGGAACTAATTATCCCATTTGATCAGCTGAGAAAAGTTGCTGAAGGGTGTGAAATAGAAGACAAAGGTAAGAAGAGAGTACAGAGAAATGTACATTCTGTTTGCAGGAGACGGGCCAGTACAACGTGGAGTGGAAGATTGACGTGGTTGGTGCCCACGTCATACGCAACAGCACTGAAGGGACGAAAAGAAGAAACCGTGCTCAATCCAGTCGGAGGAAAGGAGTGGATCTCAGCACTGACAGATGTCAAGACAATCACCGCACCACTCACCATTGTCATCTTGCCCTGGAGAAGCAGAGATAAGTGGGACATTTTAGTGGAGGAGTGGGAAGAGGCTGCCAATTACATCAAGGAGCTAACTGGCAAGCAGTGGAAGCAGCTCATCATCATGCCTGAGAAGATCAGAGAAGACACGGATAAGGAGAGCATGGAAGGTATGTCTGAGGTCCTTCAAGCTTTGGCAGTTGGAGAAGGAAGTGATCTGGTAGACATCATGGAACTGAGCGAGAAGCTGCAAGACGGTATCAGCCCAACATACCTAGCAGATGGTATAGTGGGGAAGACTGAGCGATTCGGAGAGAGCGAGATGATCGCTTACGTCAAGCGAATCAACAAGTTGCGAGGACGACCGATCGAGTTCATCAACGAGGCAGCGACTACGGGCTGAATACAGCGGAACTTCGGCAGACCAGTCAACGGCAACTCAACTCTCATGCGAGGACGATTCAACGGCAGATCGACTCCTCTCAATCGTGGCACGGGCAGAGGCTACTACGGAGGCAGCAGCATGCGAGGCAACTATCGTTACGGACACGGCAGACAGTCAAGCGGCGGTCGGGGACGCCCGCTCTGAGAAGGAGGGGGATGTCACAGGAATGACCCATCCCTTGTCCTCATTCAACCTCTTTCATTTCATACCATAATTTCCCATGTCATCATTTTGTGAGGCACTCTTATTTAGTGCCATTTTCAAGTATCAAGACTACGGTCTAGTCCCTATATATTCTACGGCTTATATATTTGCATTTATGCCTACGTGTAATGTGTTAATGTTGGCTCGACGGTAGCCAATCTAGGCAGTCTAGTGTTCTGAGCTCATAGTGAGCGGTCTCTTCTTGTTTGTGTTGCGCCTTGGCCAGACTTTGAGCTAATAAAGTCTGCCGTTTGAACCCTCGTCCTCGTCTCCGACATCGCAAGTGGTAGAAGAAGAGTAGCCGAGGCTACTACACATGGACACTTTTGTGGGCTTGTCCCTTACGTGGTCATGACCATAGCGAGAGAGTGCATAAACGAGGAGAACACAGAGTGACACGCTCGCGGTTACTACCGATGTCCCGGACAAATTATGGCATGCGACACTGTTTATGACATATGGCACCTCTTTTTTTAGTTTTTTTGAAGTCAATTTAGGGGGAAATTTTTAAGCTAGCCAACAATTCTCCGATGGATGCAAGAATGTTCTTCCACTTTTTTTAACAAGCTGCACTTATTTTATGTTGTTTTGTTTTTCTAAACTGATTTCGGCATGTTTTTGGATCCATTCGCCACCATTGCGCTGAAGAGCCTAGCTGAAGAGACGGGAGAAGCTTGCCTCGCGAACATGCGTCTCGCGAATGGTGTAGCAGAATAACTGACTGGCGCCAACTCGCACATCCACTGCTCGGCGCCATCGTATTCAAGCAGTGCTCCCGAATGTTTTACCTCCGTTCCTCTGCTATGTTCTACCTCCGTTCCTCTGCTAAGGACCTTGGGCGTATCTCACAATCAGAGTTGGGGTATGGAAAGGAATCCGACTCGAGACATAGTTTCAAGCAGATGATGCATAATTGTATTGATTGGTGCATAAGTGTATGGTGCAATTCGACTTAAAAAGTTGCATTTTTTTCAAAAGTGGACTTAGAGTGAACCATTTTAGCTTCTCTTTTTTTTATTTTAATTATTTTTGTAAAATAAATATAGAATAACAGTAAAAAGAGCTGAAAATATCAAAAAAAGTACTTTAACGCGCATATGTGCAGGTGTCCATGACATGTCCTTGACGTGTCCTTGACATGGTTATGACCATGAACGGTCATGACCGATTGTCCTCGACATGTCTTGGACAAACGGCAAGATTAATGCCGCGGCAGGTATTGATTTTAGGTCTTCCATATTTTAGGATTATTTTCACACAATTAATTCGAATATTTATATCATAGCTAAAAAGAATAAGCAAGATCGAAAACATTTTACAGGAACGAAAGAAGAAGAAGAAAAAGAAGCCAGTCCAGAGGCGGCTGATCTCGATTGTCGCCAACCGGCCGATATTCATTGTTTCGGACAAAGAGAACAGCAACTCAGAGAGATCAGAAGGTAGCTGTGAAGGACAGCGCGAAATGTACAATTCAGAGGTCGTTGCGGCATGAGAATTGCTTCAGAGTATTTATTAATGCAATGTGTACATTCTAGGAGGATTCGGATCATTCCGAAGAGGGGCCGAAGAAGTTCTCGCCGAGGCCGGTGCATGTGCGTTTTTGTTCCATAATTGAAATAATATTTATTATATTATTTATACATGCAAAACAGCAATCAGCTATAGATATTAAATGTCTAATAAATGTCGTAATTAAATTATAACTAAATTTAAGAGAGCTTCTCTGTAAGAGTCGAGCACGCGCTTAAGGAAGCCTGCCCCGGGAAAATTGTTTTTGAATTCAATAACAGAAAACATTTTTCTTATACAACTCGACACGCTCTATTTAATGAGCCTAATTTCATCATCATCCGATTTTTTCGCTTCGGGAAACACTACCGTAACCCTAAAAATTCATTGAGCCATAACTTCATTCAAAACCTGTTTTGTGAAACCATGTACATATCATTCAATAGCATTTCGAAAGCGCTTCAAATTTCATCTAGGAACATATTTTACAAAAATTTTATTTTGGCTGAGAAAATTTGCCTTAAATTATTTGAAGCGTCAGCACACGACTTTATGATCATTTCCCCACCCTGGAACGTAGATAGAAAGAAAGAGCGTGAAATTTGCTGTCGAATAAGCAACATTCAGTAAAAATTTGAGCGTACCAATTTTTGCTACGACGCGAGCAATGCGCGCGAGTCGGTCAAAAAGGCGCGTTTGCGGCGGTTGAGGCACCCTGCAAGCGCATTCAGCGATCCATAACTTTGCTCAATCTTAATATCAGAAAATCGTAGGTATATCATCTAAGAGCTCTCACAGAGATCTTCAAATGCTACCTACATACTTTTATTGAAATATTTATATTTCTACAAAAAATTTCGTTCTGTAATATCAGAAGGCTTAAAAAACTACTTTACAAACATTTCCGCATTTCAAATCATACATCATAAGAAAGAGCGTGAAATTTGCTACAAGATGAACCCCTTTCAATAAATTTTCAATCCTATAATGTTTTGTTATAAGTCATAAGAATAGGTAAAGAAGCGTCGCCCAAGAATTTCATTGTTTAGGTTATTCGAATTAGAATATTCCAATATTTTTTTTACGTTGAAGAATTGTGTTAAGCTGATGGGTTATCTTTCTTGCAATATATTGTAATTCGAAATATTTCACAACGCTGTTTATTTGAATATTCTAAGAAACAGTATAAAAGAGCAGGCAAGATCGATAATAATTTACAGGAACCCAAGAAGAAGGCGAAGAAGAAGATGAAGAAGGAGAAGAATCATGGCCAGAAGCTGAATGGCTCTAGCATCTGCAATCGTTCGTTTCAAATTATTTGCTGTTTTACTTTTCTCAAAAAATATAGCGAAAATTAAATTTTATTTTAGGATTAAAAAATAAATTTAAAAAATAATTTTTGCACTTATGATAAAAGACTTTTCCATACAAAGAGAAGAACAACTCGCCAGGATGCAGCGAATGCCTGCACGAAGCTAACAACATGGAGGTCCTCAAAATCAATCGATTTATTGAATTGTAATATTGCATACAATGCAAAAAAAAGAAAAAGTTGATTTAAGGACAAAACGGCGCCATCCGACTTGCTACCGAAGACATTCCCGCTCAGCCTGATGGATTTGAGTGTTTACTCGACATTTGAAATGATTATTCAAAAGAAATGTTTCCATTAATTAAAAGACAGGAACCAACTATCAACTACTATAGCATAGGTAATTAAATGTTTATCATAATTAATTTATCATTAAATTTAATTTTAATTCATGCACTTTATTTGCAGGAGAGAATAAAGGGCGGGCTTGTCCAGGGCGATGCAATTAAAGACAACACGGTAGAGGATGTCACTGATGTTGAAAAGGTATTTATTAATTATTGTTTTGCTAGAATCAACTCATTGAAATAAATTACAACTATTGTTATTTATAAATTTCTTTTCGTAATAAAAGGCTTTGTTTCTTCAGCGCCTCAAGGGGCTGCTACGACGGACAAAACGAGACTTCCGGCCATCGACTTCTCTTATCAAGTCAGATTCGTATTTAACTTTGAAAATATTAATAAATAAATCTGTGAATTAACGATATCGGATAATATATATTTTATTGAATAGAATTAAAGTATAAATATTAGTTGTAAAAAGAGTGGTAATACCTTTAAATTGACAATTACGAAAAATTTCTTTCTTCCGATCGCCTGCGCGTGAACGGCCGAGCGGGATTGGGCACGAACCATCGCTATCCGAGGAGTCGGAAGAGACGAAGACGAAGAAGGAGGAGGAGGGGAAGATGGACAACAAAGATAAAGCCACGAGGAAGAAGGCGTCTGAGCCGTGTGAGGGCGCCCTGCCACTGCCGCCGCCGACGGCGGATCCGGCACTTCTCATCGAGTCGGCTTTTTTTATTTCTCTCTAGATAAAAAAAAGCAAAAAAATGTAACAAGCAAAAAATTTAAATAAACAATAAATTTTTATTCTTTTAAAGTTTATGGCCATCTTTAAAAAGAAAGAGCTTAAAATGGCTCACGGTTTTCTTAATTTCAAGGAGAAAGAAAAACCGCGCAGAACAGCTGCAAGATGGAGCAAGACAGCGATTTAAATGATGAGTGGTGCGGGTTTTTGTATTATTTAATGTTTATTGTTAAAAATTTTCATGATTTTAAATTGTATCCACATTTTAAGACACTCAACAGCTCACCTCTTCACATTGTCCTGCTGGCTTCCTTTCATTAAATCTGAGCTGTTTCAAGACGAATAAACCAGAAAAGTTAGGAGGTACTTATTTGGGTACCACCAAATATCCTGAGTAGTTTTCTTAAAGGAAACGTGGACATTATCTATTTGGAATATCTTTATCCGCATCGAGTGAATATGGTGGTGAAGGGAGAGGAAAAGAGGGGTTGGGAGGAAAAGGGCGAAATCATTCCTCTCCTCTACGGGGCCGGAGCAGGTAGTACTGCCTGGCGATATCCGGCTGGATCTTCGGTAGATACATACTCTTTGACCAGGCCCATCTGAAAGTGGCCAATTGTTCATTTTTTCTAATGTTGTTCTGAATAATTTCTTTATTATATGCTTGTTGAGGAATATTGAAAAGCTGCTATAATAAGGTTGGGGTGAAATATTGAATTTAATTCTTAAGAAATTACGCTGGAATGCGAAATCAGGGCTGAATTTTAGACAAAATCATCTTTGACCAATATCATCGTGAACGAGATGAACAAATATGATGAAGGCGCCCATTGTGGAGAGAACAGAGAAGAGAGAGTAGAGAGAGAAAGAAGAGAGAGAAGAGAAGGAGAAGATACAGTGAGAGAAGATAGAGAGAAGAGATAGAGATAAGAAAGAGAGGGAAGAGAGAGAGAGAGAGAGAGAGAGAGAGAGAGAACAGAACGAAGAGAGAAGGGAGTGGAGTGGGTGGTTCCTAGAAATGAGCAGAATGAAATGCATCGCTCGAAAACCTCTTTTTTTTGCTTTTGGTTTGAACGCCTTATTGCGCATGCATACTACTTATGCAAGTGCAAAAATACGATCTTCTTTTGAACCCGAGAATATAAATAATCAAGATCGAATATAATTATCGGTGTGCTAAAGTCTAAGGAAGACATATGAATTTCGTGAATTTTTAATTAATTCAGCATTTATAATGTTAGAAGAAAGTGGCATCAAAATCCAAAATGTTTGCTGAATTGGAGAGAAACGATAGAGTGCAAGAAGATTGTATGAAATGAATGGTCAAAGTCTAGCGGAAAACAAAATATCAATTATAAATAAGTCTCACGTTTTTAGCTACTAATTGTAAGTGTATTTTAGTACTCTTTCCCGGAATCAACAAATTGTAAATATCAATACGTTTCAGAATGTTTTAAATGAGAGGTGGAAATATCGATTGGATAATTCTTATTTTGGACATTTTCATTGGAATACATCAGACTTTGCGGGTTGTGCACTGAAGAAGATTGATTCCGTCGCAACTCTTTTTCATTTTTATTTTCCAGAATTCCATGTGCCCAAAGTCCCGATTTGTAAAGGTGCAGATGTGATACATATAAGAAAAAGAAATATTCCTTCAAATGCGTACGACTGATCGAAAATACAACGGCCGATAGTTCCCTACTTTATCCATGGATGCCATGTTTAAGGGAGGGTGGCGACGATGATAAGAATGGTCGAGAGGGCGGGGTCACATAGCCAATGGGCGGAGCCAGGGACGGGTGGGCGGAGTCTACTTCTGAGGAAGGAAAGGAACGTCGACGCGCTGGCGAGGAAACGCGCCCGGCGCATTGCAGATCGCCTTGGGATCCTGGAAAGAACAAGAAATTCTTCTTTTAAGGTAAAGTAGTATGGGACCTTTTCGTTCTTCAAGATTGGGAAGATCTGGATGACCATCTTGGCAGGCGCCGACAGTTCCGCGATCTTCTGAATCTGAAAAAAAAATTTATTTCTCAATTTCGCTAATTAAAGGACATTCAAAATATTCTTATATTCCGATGTAAATTTACATCTTATTTCGCAATCCAAAAGCTAGCTTCTTTTCAAAAGAAGAAGCACTGGAATGCGAAATCGGGGCTGAATCTAGATAGAATCATCTGTTTGACCTTGTAGTCGACCCAAACTTTCGGCTTTACGATACGGTAGACCGGGTCGATGTGGAAGACGTTGTTGTGCGAGCAGCGAATCTTCACGGCCACGTGCTCGGTCGAGTTGTTCGTCAGCTATCAGAGAAATTGATCAATTTTTTCCTGTTTATGTAAATTTTAATCGAAAACAATATTTCGCGCCGAAATCAGAATCCGAACTTGGGGATTGCATGACTCACCCGAACGATTTGCATTCCATTGCCGGCCGGCCACAGGACCTCGGCAGGGCGGGCGGTGAAGGGCACGATGCTCGGGTCAGAGGGGTCGGCCTTATTCGAACCTGGCGGGATCCCAGGTGCCGGATTCGCGATGGTTTCCACCGCCTGCCCCGGGTTCGCGCCTGTCGCCATGATGATCTGCGGCTACTTCTGGACGGCCCGACCGAATGGCGAAGATGAGAAGGAGCGAAATGAGCTCTAGACGCTCCCGCTTGCCATTTTATATTTTGCTGATATAATTTCAATATTTTTATTTATTTATTTAACTATTTACAGTTTTCTTATATACTGATATCGTATACATTTGTTTAAAAAAACATGTGCACTTTTCCCGTGCCCTTTTTGGAAATGATTCGTCGAGAATCGAGCAGTAAATGAGGCTGACCATTAGCAAGATAGGTTCGATAGCAATGGAAAAAAAATTGTTCTTAGACTCTCAATCTAATTTGTTTTCTCTTGAAAACACCAAATTAGTTGTAAACGCTTTAATGGTGAGATTGAACAGACGCATGGCATCAGAGGAAGTGCACCGTCCGATTGCGCAATTAGATATCTATTTCTCTCTGCCTCATTCGCTCCCTTTCCGTCGTCCTATCTCTCTCTCTTGCTCTCCACTGTTCGTTGTATTCCTCATTTATCTCTTTCTCTCTTTCTCTCTTCTCTCTCTTTCTCTCTTTCTCTCTTTCTCTCTCTCTCTCTCTCTCTCTCTCTCTCTCTATCTGTCGCAGCTTTACTGTGAATTCTTTTTCTCATCTCGGCTGAGCAATCTTGCTGTATGCACGTTCGTTAAAGAAATCCTTCTGTAGAGAGATATACGTTTGGTTGGTACTGCACCAGTAGATCTGTCTTCCCGAGCTGTCAAATGTGTTAAGGGGCCTTTGTACATTCTGGGCGCGATCTAGAATCTGTATGTATATTAATTTTAGTCTCTTGCAAACGCCAACTCCCTCACTCTCTTTAAACTGTCTCTCTTTTTAAACTGAATATAGGCAGGACTGACTCTGATTGCAATTTCTTGATTTTTTTTTCGTGCCAAAAACGGACATCTAGGGTCTGTATGTACATTTTAGTCTCTTGCAAGCGCCAACTCCCTATCTCTCCCTCTTTAAACTGAATAGGCAGGACTGACTCATAGTTTTTAATTTCTTTATTTTTCGCTTCCTTTTTCGTGCCAAAAACGGACATTGAAGACGGGTCATGCCCGATTTTTTTTTTCGAGCTTTGTACATTCCTGGTCTACATCAGTATGTACATTGGAGTGCCTCGCATGGGAGCGGTGCATCGCATCCTCTTCGAGGTGGGTGTCAATTCTCTGCAGAGGCAAGTAACTGCTGCTGTGGTAATGCTTTCACACTGCAAATATTTATTGAACACATTGTTGGAAATGCCTGGTTTCCTGTCATGTGTGGAACTTGCATATAGCATATGGCATGCAATGACATCCAAACCACCGAAAATAGAATAAATATTTATGGCCTTCTACGAATTGACATGGGATAACAGAACAATAATACATAGCATCTGCAGAAGCTTTTAGAAGTGCAGGGATCTTTCGAATGAATCAAGAGATGAATAAGTCAAGAGAAACAATTCTTGTTTTCGGAAGAGAAGTGAGGCGACGCATCCCCCCCCCTTAAAGGAAGTATCCGACGAAAGAATACCGTATCTAATAAAATTACGTTTCAAACTGTGCTATACTCTCAACTGGATTAGCCTTTTTTGAACGCCCGCTACAAAATTTCAAATTTGAAACGTTTGTGTATCTAACCTCTCTCGACTTCTTTCATTGTCTCGCTTTTCTCTAACGTCTGTATCTCTCATCCCTTGGTGAAAATGGGGTGCTAAGTGGGCAACACGAGCAGAGACTGCCTCTTCTTCCCACCCGTTTGCACTCCTTGAGCATACACCGGGTGCATCGACAGAGACGTTTTCTACCGTATTCCAAAAAACAAATGCAAATTTCTGGCTAAATACTAAGTTTTGTAAAGCGGGAACACCTCTAATCGATCTTTTAGGCCAGACTTGATCATATGGGAATATAAAAGAAGAAGATATTTTTTCGTCGGATACTTCCTTTAAAGTTCCCCACGGTGAATCGACTTCTGGAGATCTTAGGAAGGCCAAACTGATGGCCAAACAGTTCAGCCTTCTCAAGATCTCCAGAAATCGATTTTCCCGACGAAACGGTAAGAGAGAGAAGGTATGGCATTTCTTTCAATCGGATGTTAATGAACGAGAAAAATAGAGGGAGGTAGGAAAAGGAGAGAGAGAGAAAGAGAGAGAGAGAGAGAGAGAGAGAGAAAGAGGGAGAGAGTAAGAGAATGAGAGTTGGAGAGAGGGCGAGATGGAGAGTTGGACAGAGGTAGCGATGGGGAGAAGGAGAGATGGAGAGAGGGAGAAGGCAGTCCGCCTTCATCCACGAAAGAGAACACTCTCGGCCGACCCCGCCGAGATTAACCTGACAAAGACGGAGGAGATGGTTAGAAGAAGATGTTGGTATTGCGAGGGAGATTGAGAGAGAAACAGAGTGAGAAACAGAGAGAGAGAGCGAGAGTGAGAGAGAGAGAGAGCGAGAGTGTGAGAGAGAGAGACAACCAACCATGGCGTATGTGCGGTCGAGAATGATTCGTCTCTCCTCGTGCGGGGATCAGCTCGAGTGGCGCGGTGAATGGAAATCCACGGCCGCCCTTGCAGAGAGAGGAGGGCGGAGGTCGATTTCCTCATCGACATTGCCCCTCTGCCTCAACTCGTTCCTCCGACTCGAGTAGCTGGAGAGAAAATTGTATTTGCTTCCCAACACATTTGTGCAGTCAATGTACATGGTTAGTTACGGGTGTCATGAAACGATGTTCGGAAGCAGGAGAGATAAGGAAAGGGAGTGAAAGAGAGGAGAGAGAATTAGAGAGAGAGAGCGAGAGTAAGAGAGGGAGAGCAAAAGAGAGAATTATTAGAGAGATATAGAGAGAAGAAATAAGGGGTGGAGGCGGAATTTGAACAAAGTAAGCAAAAAAAAACTAACTAATTGGAAGAAATTCTCGTCTTTCGTGAGTTCGACGAACCCGTTGAGGCTCTCCTCCCTCTCTGGTCGAACTCTCAAACACCAGTTCGACCAGAGAGGGAGAGAGTGAGTGAGAGAGAGATTGAAGGAGAGAGAGCGAGAGAGAGAGAGAGTGGGAGAGAGGGCGAGAGAGAGAGAGAGAGTCAGATTGGAAGGGAGAGAGCGATAGATGGAGAGATTGAGGAACGGAGAGGGAGGGAGAGAGGGAGAGAGAAGCAGACACTGAGAGGGAGGCGACATGCGCAGGAAAGAAGGCCCAAAGTAGAATGTACGATGCAGGGTGGGAGACGCAGCCGAGCACGAATTCCAGAGATGGAGGGAAGGAGAGAGAGTGGGGAGAGAGGTAGTGAAAGGAGGAAGGGAGGGAAAGGGAGAGAGACAAGATCGGAGAGCAGAGACGGAGAATGGCGGTGAAAAAGAGCGTGTAGCGAGGAGAAATAACGGCTCTAGTCAAAAGGCGAAAGCGCGAAGTCTTTCTTAATGTTTCGCCTGGTGAATTGATTTCTGGAGATCTTGAGAAGGCCAAACTATTGGCCAGACAGTTCGGCTTCCTCAAGATCTCCAGAAATCGTTTCACCAGACGAAACGGTACGAGAAGGAATGGATGGCATTTCTGGCAAGCGGCTAATAACAAATTAGAAAAAGTATTTAGGATTGTGAGAGAGTACGATACTTTTCTCGTCTCTCATTAGGGAGGAGAGGAGGGAGAGAGGGAGAGAAGGAGACATGTAAGGATGGAGAGGAAGAGAGGGAGGGAGAAATGGAGGGAGAGAAATGGAGGGAGAGAGGGAGATATGAAGCGAGAGAAAGGGAAAGAGTGAGAGAAGGAGAGAATTAGAGTTAGAGAGAGATGGAGTCCTCTCTGCATGTCCTTGGAGACCCTCATGGACTTGTTAATTCATGCAGGGCTGTCGGCACGGCGCGGACTTCCTCGGGGACGTCAATCATCGGCCGAACAGCTCCTTACAAAAATTAAATAAATCAGATTAAAATTGATAATCAATTCTTCGTATCTATGCACTTGCTTTTTATGCACTGGTTTTTTTCGTTTAACGTTTTATCACAACTGCATTACATTTCCACATTAAACGGAAAATATTACGTACCACCCGGATGAAAATGTACGGTGCCTACAGCGCACGTGAATGAAAACACAAGGCTTCAAAAATGTTGTCAAACACTAGCAAATTGCGCTGGGATTTTAATTATATGTTTGTTCTCTCTCTCGTAATCCTACAGTTTGTTTGTCTGTGGAACTGTTAAAATATTTGCACAAGGAATCTGCTGCATAAATTTCTTCAAGTAATATACATATTTAGGTTTTCTAAAGCTTTTAACAGAGTACCTCCTCACCATCAGGCTGTCCCGAATTAAAGGCACGCACACCGAATCTTCTGTGACGGCAGATAGGATGAGAGGAAGAGAGGAAGAGAGAGGGAGAGAGATGGAGAGAAGGAAAGAGGTAGAGAGGTAAAGAGGGAGAGATGGAGATCGGGGAGAGGAAAAGAGGGTGAGTATCCTCACACAAGGCCCATAGTAGAATATACGATGCAGAGCGGGAGACGCAGTCTAGCACGAATTCCAGAGATGGAGGGAAGGAGAGAGATGAAGAGTGCCGAGGAAAAAGAGCGTGTGGCGAGGAGAAATAACCACACTAGGCAAAAGTCGAGAGCGCGGACTCTCTCTTAACGTTTTACCTGGTGAATTGATTTTTGGACATCTTGAGAATACCGAACTGTTGGCCAAACAGTTCGGCCTCCTCAAGATCTCCAGAAATCGGTTCACCAGGCGAAAGCGGCTGCTAATGAAAAAGAAAAGCATTTAGGATTCCCAGATATAGCGAGACTTTTCTTCTCTTCTCTGCCTATGGAGGAGAGGAGGGAGAGAGGAAGAGAGAAGGAGATATGTAAGGAGCGAGAGGAAGAGAGGTAGTGGGAGTTGGAGACAGAACTGGAGGGAGAGAGGGAGATATGGAGCGAGAGAAAGGGAGAGAGTGAGAGAAGGAGAGAAAGTGAGAGCGGGAGAGAACGAGAGAGGGAGGGAGGTAGGAAGAGAAGGAGAGAATGAGAGTTAGAGAGAGAGAGATTGTGAATCCTCTCTGAGTGTCCTAGGATACCCTCGTCGACTTGTTGATTCGATGCAATCCTGCCGGCACGGCGCGGACTTCCTCGGGGACGTCAATGATCGGTCGAACGAGCGACATCCCAGTCTGCTCCTTCAAAAATAAAATAAATCAGATAAAAATTGATAATCATTTCTGCGTATCAATGCACTTGCGTTTTGCGCGCTGGATTTTTTTTTATCACAGTTGCATTTCATTTTCACATTAAACGGAAAAGTGCTACGCAACTCTCGGACGAAAATGGTGATATAAGTATAAAATATTTGCACAAGCTAGTCGCTGATTAAATTACTTCAGTGACTTATTTTGCTTTTCAAAGTTCTTGAACTACGTACCTCCTCAGGCTGTCCCGAATTGTTGGCAGACAGACCGAATCTTCTGAGACGGAAGACAGGAAGAGAGGAAGAGAGGGAGACAGGGAGAGGGAGAGAGCAAGAGAGCGAGAAAGAGGAAGAGAGGGAGAGAGGAGGCGAAGGAGAGAGAGATGGAGGAAGAGTTTGAGAGAGGGAGAAATGGAGAGAAGGAAAGTGAAGGAGTTAGAGGGAGAGAGCAAGAGGTAGCGAGGGAGAGAGGGAGAGCGGTGAGAGGAAAAGAAGGTGAGTATCCATCCCAAAAGGCCCATAGTAAAATATACGATGCAGAGTGGGAGACGCAGCCTAGCACGAATTCCAGAGATGGAGGGAAGGAAGGAAAGAGACGGAGAATGGCGAGGAAAAGGGGCATGTGGCGAGGAGTAATAACCACTCTAGGCAAAAGGCGAGAGCGCGGACTCTCTCTTAACGTTTCACCTGTTGAATCGATTTCTGGAGATCTTAGGAAGCCCAAACTGGTTGCCAAACAGTTCGGCCTCCTCACGATCTCCAGAAATCGATTCACCAGGCCAAACGGTAAGAGACGGAATGGATGGCGCTAATGAAAGAGAAAAGGATCTAGGATTGCGACATATTGCGAGACCTCTTCTCTGCCTAGGGAGGAGATTAGGGAAGTGGATGAGAGGTAGAGAAGGAGAGAGAAGAAGCGAGGGAATGAGAGAGTGCGAGAGTGAGAGAGGGAGAGATGGAGAGGAAGAGAGGGAATGAGAGAGTGCGAGAGTGAGAGAGGCAGAGATGGAGAGAGAGAGAGAGGGAGTCTATCGGGAGCTCTGCGAGAGAAGACAAAGCGCCTGCAATTTACAAATAAATATTGAATGTAATAGAATTGGAAAACATTTTGAAAAATAAAGTTCGTTAATGACTGAAAAACGACTAACCAATAGATGCGTTAATTTGTAACCTGATAGCTGAAGAAGGAGTTGGATGCTAAAGAAGGCGGCAGTTACATACGTCTTCTACTAAAAAAATAAAGAATTGAAATATTAATTAATATCCAAGGATCAATAAAAGAGATTGAACTGGAATATTTAATTAGAAAAAGCTTGATTTGAACGAGTTTAAATTGCCTACCTCATCCGTCTCTTCCGAATTCTTCAGACTGGACGAATTGGCCCTTCTTCTCTCTCCCTCCTCTCCTTCTCCTTTCCTCTTTCTCGTTACCTCCCTCTCCCTCTCCTTTCCATTCTCCAGAGAGAGAAAAGGAATGAAAAGAGAGAGAGAGAGAGAGAGAGAGAGAGACTTGATGGATGACAATGTAGTGGAGGTACGGTCCGATTCGTGGACAGACTGCGCAGGCGAAGCCCAGGTCGGCGTGGGTGGAGAGAGGCTCGTCCTAAATGTTTAGTAATTAATTTACTAATTTATTATTTGATATTTTATCCAATTTTCTAATCTACAGCGTATTTGGGAAAAAGGGGCATATTACCCAGGACTTTTTATTAAAGAATGTTTACCTGATGGGAGAACCAAGAGCTGAGGAAGCAATCGTTCTTCTCCTTCCCTTCTCATCCACACATCCGTACGGAACATGCTGATCATGAACGGGCAAAGTAAGGAAACTGTGTAATAATGCACCGTTGTTTCCTTTTATATTACTTATTTTGTTCTTAATTAAATAATCAATTTCATCACTGACATTCTAATCATATGATTTTCTCATAATTTCACAGAACTTAATAAAAGTATAAATTTTTACACAAGCCTGTTTGTTTGTTTAATTAATTTCTGCAGTGATAGCTTTTGTTTACAAAGCATTTAATTGTATACCTTCTCATGCTCCCCCGAATCGACGGCAGGAGCGCCCAATCTTCTGTGACGGGTTGAATTGAAGAGGGACGGGGTGAGAGAGAGAGAAAAAGACAGAGAGAAGAAGATATGGAGCGAGAAAAAGGGAGAGAGTGAGAGATGGAGAGAGAGAGAGGGCGAGAGGAAGAGAGGGAGAGAAGGAGAGAGGGAGAGAAGGAGGGAGGTATTATAATGGATGCTGCCAATTAAGGAGAGTCTGTGGGGAAAGAATGGCTCTAGTCAGAAGGCGAGGGCGCGCACGCATCCATCGCATTTCGCTTAGTGAATCGATTGCTGGAGATGATAGGAAGGCTGAACTGGTGATCAAGCAGTTCGACCTTCTCAAGATCTCCAGAAATCGATTCACCAGGCGAAACGGTAAGAGACTGAATGGATGGGATTTCTTTTAAGCCGCTGTTAATAAAAGAGAAAAGTATTTTTCAGGATGATGAGAGAGCGCGAAGCTTTTCACTTCTCTCCCTAGGGAAGAGAGGAGAGAGAGGAAGCGAGAGAGTGAGAGAGGCAAAGGCGGAGAGAAGCAGAGAGAGTGAGATATGAGAGAGGGAAAGAGGTAGGTACAGAGTGATAGAAGAAGAGTTGGAGAGATCGAGAGAGTGACAGTGGGAAAGAGGGAGAGAGGGAGAGGGAGGGAGAGAGAGAATTGATGGACGACAATATTGCGGAAGGAATGGTCCGTCTCGGCGGACGGACTACTCGGGCGCGCCGACTGGCGAAAGCAGAGTCCGCGTGGGTGACGAGTGGTTCGTCATGCACGAGAAATTGTCGGCTAAAAGCTATTTACAGCTTAATTTGGTTACATGTTTTATTCACCTTTCTATTCGCGCGCCTACGCCACATATGCTGGAATATACATAAAGTACATTGCGTGTGCCGAAAAAGGGGTTATAAAGCAGAACTTTTGAAGGAAAGTTCACCTGATGGGGGAACCAAGAGCTGATTGTGAGGAAGCAGTTGTTCTTATCCTTCCCTTCTCATCCACGAATCCGCACGGCCGACTCTTCGTCATGAACATTCTGATCAAGCCGAGCAGGAGCGATGGGGCGCAGTACAAATCTGTGTAATCATGCAATTTGTTTACTTTTTTTGAATATATTTTATTTTGATCTAAATTAAATTATCTATTTTACTCATATGATTTTCTCATAATTTTTCAAATCTTTCACTTTTGATAAAAGTATAAAATATTTGCTTGTTAATAAATTATAGTTGTTCAGTGATATTTTGCTTTCAAACTCCTTTAACTGCGTATGTACCTCCTCAAGCAGTTCGGAATTGACGACAGGAGCACCAATCTTCTGACGAATTGGGAGTGAGAAGAAGAGTGGGCAAGAGGAAGAGGAGCGGGAGAGAAGAAGAAATGGAAAGAGTGAGAGAGGGAGAGAGGGAGAGCGGGAGAGAGCTAGACAGTCAGGTAGAGGGAAGCACTTAATTCCTCCGAGTTTATCTTTTCAAAAACGTTAGAAATATCAGAGGCAATAATAATTAGAATCGCAAGGGCCACCTTTCCTCTTCAAAAGCGCGCGAATGATTGTCATTTTCCCTCTCCTGGGGCATATATATAAAAGAGATTTACGATAAAGGAGGGATAATGGAAAGTAGACGAACTAATAGAGTCGAAAAATGCAGTTTTTTTAGTTGAAAAGAAGTACCTCCCCTCTTAACGTTTCGCCAGGTGAATCGATTTCTGAAGATCTTAGGATGGCCAAACTGGTGGCCAAACAGTTCGGCTTCTCAAGATCTCCAGAAATCGACTCACCTGGCAAAACGGTGGGAGAAGGAACAGGAAAAGAGGGAGAGAAGGAGAGGGAGGTAGGGAAAGAGTGAGAGAAATAGAGTTGGAGAGAGGGAGATAGGGGAAGTGGGAGAGAGGGAAAGAGGGAAAAAGAGAGAAATCTCTCCCTCTCCCGAGTGCAGGAATGTGGATTAATCTTGCCTCGCTGGCGGTTTATGGCATTCTTTTGTACCCGCTGTATAAAGAAGAACTGATGAATTAGCCTAATTAATTTGGCTAACTTAGTAGGCTGTAAGAAATATATACATAGTTTCATTAATTAGAATCGTTATTAACGAAAGAATAAATAAAATAAAATGTTGGGTAGTCGAGGGCAAGGCGTCGCTCCGAAGAGGACGACCACCTCCTGGAAAACGCTGATGACGCCGTGAGATAAGAGAGCTGCACCGCCTGCAATTCACAAATTATTATTAAAAGTTTTCCAATTAAAAAAATGTGAAAAGTAATGTCTGTTCATTGAAATATATGAATGAAATATTTAACTACTAACTATCTAATCGATGCGGAGAACGAGAGGACAGATGGCCGCCGAAGAAGTCGGCAGTCCAAATTACCTGCAAAAAAGATTGGAAATATGAAATAATATGCACCGATTAATACACTAATTGAATTAAGTTATTTACTTGAGAAACCAAAACTTTTTTTTGATGTGTTTAACCTACGCACCTCCTCGGGCAGGCACGCCCACTCTTCTGACGGAGCGTATTGGCGAGGAAGAGAGGGACATGGAGAGAATGTCTCCCCCTCCCACCCACCCCGGAACCTCTCTCTCCTACGTCTCTCTCAGTCTCTCCTCTCTCACCTTTTCAGTCTCTCCCTCTCTCCCTTTCTCCCTCCCTCTCCCTCTTTTTCTCTCCCTCTCCCTCTCTCCGGAACTCTCTCCACTCCATTGAAATGGAGAGAGGATCTCCCCATCCCACCCACCCCGGACCCTCTCTCTCCTTCCTTTCTCTCAGTCTCTCCTCTTTCCCTCTCTCTCCCACTCCTTCTCAACTTTTCAGTCTCTCCCTCTCTCCCTTCTTCCCTCCCTCTCCCTCTTTTTCTCTCCCTCTCCCTCTCTCCGGAACTCTCTCCACTCCATTGAAATCTCCCCGTCCCACCCACCCCGGACCCTCTCTCTCCTTCCTTTCTCTCAGTCTCTCCTCTTTCCCTCTCTCTAACACTGTTTCTCAACTTTTCAGTCTCTGCCTCTCTCCCTTCCTCCTTCCCTCTCCCTCTTTTTCTCTCCCTCTCCCTCTCTCCGGAACTTTCTCCACTCCATTGAAATGGAGAGAGCATTTCTTCCTCTCTCCCTCTCCACCCCGGTTTTCACTCCATCTCCCGATCTCTCATTCTCTCATTCAATCTCTCTCTACCTATCTCCTTCCCTCTCTCCCTCTTTTTCTCTCATCCTCTTTCCCTCTTTTTTCTCTCATCCTCTCATCCTCTCTCCCTCTTTTTCTCTCATCCGCTTTTTCTCTTATACTCTCATACTCTCTTCCTCTCTCCCTCTTTTTCTCTCATACTCTCTTCCTCTCTCCCTCTTTTTCCCTCATACTCTCATCCTCTCGTCCTCTCTTCCTCTCTCTCTCCACCCCGGTTTTCACTCCCTCTCCCGATCTCTCATTTCCTCATTCAATCTCTTTCCACCTATCTCCTTCCCTCTCTCCCTCCTTTTCTCTCATCCTATCATCCTCTCTCCCTCTTTTTCTCTCATCCTCTCTCCCGCTTTTTCTCTCATACTCTCTTCCTTTCTCCCTCTTTTGCTCTCATACTCTCTTCCTCTCTCCCTCTTTTTCCCTCATCCTCTCTTCCTCTCTCCCTCTCCCCCTCACCTCCTCTTCTCACCCATCCTCCTCCCATAGTCTCAGATGGAAAGATATCTCTATAGGCAAAAGTGAAAATATCAATCAGAGAAGCAAACGGAGAAAAGCCTGATAACGCCAACTCGCAGGCCGAGAAAAAGTTCCCGAGGAATTCAGCGCCCGTTTGCAGTCCACTTTTTAACCATGAACAAAGAATTTCAATTCAAGACCCCTTAAGCAGGCATCTATATGTCACTGCCAGAAGCAATCTAGAAAGAAATTTAGAACGCTCACGAGTAGAAAAAATTATAATTAAAATCCTGTAATCCATAATCGAAAGAAACGCTTTAAAACTACCACGAAAGCAAAATATTACCATCTACCCCACTGAATATACCACGATACCCAAGTCAACCAAATCCCCTGTCCTTTGACACCAACTCACCCCCCCCCACCCTTTCCTTTTACAATGACCCATATACAGATCCCGAAAGAACCCATTAACCCCCCTACCATCGAAACCCATTTATCACCACCCCCCCCCCCCTCCCCCCACGCAACAATATACCACGAAACCCAACTCCACCAAATCCCCGGCCCGTTGACACCAACCCCCGATCCCCCTCCCACCTTTCCCTTTACAATGACCCATATACAAATCCCTAAAGAACCCCTTTAAAACCACCTACCCTCGAAACCCATATATCACCACCCCCTCACTCCCCACTCAATATACCAGGAAACCCTATTCCACCAAATCCCCGGCCCTTTAACGCGAACCCGCTATCCCCCCCCATCCCCTCACCCGTTCCCTTTACGATAATCCATATACAGATTCCGAAAGAACTCGTTTAAAACCACCTATCTTCGAAATCCATATACATATGTATCACCACCCACTCCTACTCAATATACCAGGAATCCCAAGTCCACCAAATATACAAACGCCATGCTATACGGAGCCCTCAACTATTACCCAATAATTAATGAAGCAAACAACAAACAGCAAGAGTTTGGAATGCATAAAAAAATTCATAACAGCGGTTGCAATCTCAAAACAAAATCAGGAATTGTACCATTTCAATGGAACAGAGGTAAAAGCCCTCCGATCTTTCATCTTCTGGCCAGATATAATAACGGTAGAAAACAGAGCTAGAGAAGTCTATGCAACTAGGAACTTCATGTTTTACACACTGCATATATCTAATCAAAACTGCTTTTGGCATCCTGCACTCTTTCTCTCTCTCGCTTTCTCTCGGTTCTCTCATTCACTCTCGCACTCTCTCGCGCACGCACACAGTTTCTTTCACGCGCTCTAACTCTCTCACTCTCTCTCACACACGAACTCTTCCTCGCACACAAGCGTTCATTGTCAAGAATATCGGAAAGTGAATAGCATATTTAAGACTTGGTCGAACATACATATGTACTAAAATGACATATAAACAGATACTAGGGGTACCCCTGAGGTAATCGAATTATCTCGAATCTTCAATCGAAACAAAGGAATGCCCGGAGAGAACTATCAATGAAACAATGCAGGTAGCCAGAGACACCATAAGACATGCACAGGGATCTGTTCCGAGTTTGCAAAGAGGAGTTTTGCAGGAAGAAAGAAGACGGGGGCGCAGACGCATCCATCCCTCTCTAACATTTCGTGAATCGAATTCTGGAGATCTTGAGAAGGCCAAAATGGTGGCCAGCCAGTTCAGCCTCCTCAAGATTTCCAGAAACCGATTCAAGTGAAACGTTAAGATCGGGAAATGAGTAAAGATAAAAAAGGATATGGGATTGCGAGGGAGTGCGACACTTTACTCATTTGCAAGTTCTAGTGAGCTCGACGCAATTTGGCCGATTTAAGAAAGACCATTATATCACGCATTTGAAAGAGACTCCTAGCAGAAGGAAAGAAACGTAGGAGCAATATAATTGCGCGTGAAGTCAAATCGAAGTGATCAAAGCTGCGAGTAATCGGAGAAAAAAAATTGAGTTAAGAAGAGCGGCCGAGAATCAAGAATTCAAGAAAAGAGCTACATCTCAAAAACAAGCCAGGTGATAGACAGACAACACAGAGACGGTCGTGGCATCGCCAGTTTTCCGAAGTGGCGGGGAAACTAAAAGAATGGACAGACGGAATCAACTGATTGAATGCAGAAGATAGGACCCTATTGAAAGTAAAAGCTCACCAATTCCGATACTTTCGAAGATATAGAAGCGATGGAGACAGATTTCTATTAAGACTGGACGATATGGGCTCGTCACAGAGAGACACAAAGACTTTGAGAAGAATGTGGCCTTCAAAGATTACGGAGAGAAGGAAAAGAGAAAGGAAATGAGAAACGACATGTTCTCTCACAAAGGCCCTCTCACCAGGAAAGATGCAAGAAATGGCGACCCTCTCAGATCTGGCCTCACACGTATGCACATGGCACTTATAACATAATAATAATATAACATAGTACATACAAATAACAGGTCACCCCTGGGGTAGCACAAAACGTGCGCTGCCCAGAGGGCCAGCAACCCGGTTTATTCCGGAAAAAGAGGAGTGGGCTACTAATCAATTATCAAACAATACTATGCAAAAGCACAAAAAATGATACTCAAAAATACAATGCAGAAGCTATACTGCGAACTACGGAAAAGGACAAATCACTGCACCTGGCTATCCATGTACATACATACAATATGTAAAAGGTCTATAAGGACGGGTGGACCATGGGAAAGAGAAAGGAAATGTCACTGAAGCAGCTTTGGAATGGAAAAAATACGATGCAGCAGGTGCACTGCAAGCTAATTAAAAAAAGGTACTCGCGTCAAAAAGTACACACATCAGTTTCTGTGGACTAATATAGAAATGAAAGCTAAAGGACGGGACATACAGTCCCGCCCAGGATCTTGGTACCAAGGATGCGTCGGACGCATCGGACGCATCCAAATGCATCCTCGTTAATAACTATTTTCCTAGGAAAGACTAAAATATTTTAACTGGTATATTAGTTTGCTTATAGAGAACGGATGCTACTGATAAAAAATCTATTCATTTGATAAGAAGTTATCAGTTTTTGCTAATAAAAAATTTCATTTCTAATATTTTTCAATGAAATTTCTCGTGTACCATTATTTTGTCTCTACCCACATCCCCAAATAATAAAATTAGAGATTGTATCATTGATAACGGAAATCGATAAATCAGACCTTATCACGCATGTTCATTAGCTGAGAAGAATCGCCTAACGATTCTGAATCTAATTATGTAATCAGTTTTACAATAAAGTGCCGGTTAACAATACATTTTTGATTGTGTATACTTTTCATGACTTTCTTCAGGATTCCCCGTTGTCTTGGTCTTAGTCAAAATTTTGGCCAGGTATGACGCTTCAAATCTAGGGTGCTGCACTAGCATTGAACCTTAGAAATGTAACGCGCGCTCTTTTCGCCGCCGGTTTAATTACCCAAGTTTGAGGTAGCGAAATAGCACAGGCAGAGAAAAAAAGGGTTAGGACCCGCCCCCTCGGCCTGCGAGGCCTCCCTGCCCTGTTCTTTCTGAAAAAAAGTCATGAAAAGTATACACAATCAAAAATGTATTGTTAACCGGCACTTTATTGTAAAACTGATTACATAATTAGATTCAGAATCGTTAGGCGATTCTTCTCAGCTAATGGACATGCGTGATAAGGTCTGATTTATCGATTTCCGTTATCAATGATACAATCTCTAATTTTATTATTTGGGGATGTGGGTAGAGACAAAATAATGGTACAGGAGAAATTTCATTGAAAAATATTAGAAATGAAATTTTTTATTAGCAAAAACTGATAACTTCTTATCAAATGAATAGACACTATCGATTTTTTATCAGTAGCATCCGTTCTCTATAAGCAAACTAATATACCAGTTAAAATAATTTAGTCTTTCCTAGGAAAATAGTTATTAACGAGGATGCATTTGGATGCGTCCGATGCGTCCGACGCATCCTTGGTACCAAGATCCTGGGCGGGACTGTATGTAAAGCGCAAACAAGCAATTTAGACAAAAGTTTCTCTCACAAAAAGCTCTCGATTCACGCCAGTAAACGATTGTAGGAAAACAGCCAACTTTTTTCTGTGTGTGGCTTCCGGGTTGATGAGCCAAAAAAATGCAAAAAGAAAACTGCTCGCTGCTATCTGCAGCATCGCTCTGCTGCTGGCCTTCGCTCTACACCAGGAAGAACTGGAAACGGCTGGATCGGAAGTCCACCTGGAATTCGACCCTGGAAAAGTACTGTAATTACTCAGCATTATTTAAAAAAAATTTTTAAAAAATTCTACTTTTAAACTATTTTGGAAGGCCACCGTAACACAATATCGATTATAAAATCTGCTTTACGAAATCAATAAATTTAAGAGAGATATAGCAAAGGTGTGCGCGATCCTTGCTAGCCCACCTAAAAAAACAAAACCTTTCAATGTTGTAGAGCTCGCTCTAGGCAAGCCACGAGAAAGAACTGCTAGCACGGCTGTCCACCTAAAATCGACCCTGAAAATATTATTGTACTTATACAGAATATCTATTTTAAAAACAATGGAAGGCCAACGTAATTCTTCACAATATTCGATTTAAAAAAACTGAATTTAAGAAATCAATAAAATTTTAAAAAAGATAGATTAAAAGTGAGTGCAAACCTTGGGGTCACTCAAAAAAAACCCCACCCTGCAGCTGGGCTTGCTCTAGGCAAGAAACGTGAAAAAACGGATGTCCACCTAGAACCAAACCTGAAAAGGTTACAGTAATTACTCACAATCGCGATCCTTAAAAAAAACCTACTTTAGACAATTTTTGTTTCATCTAGCGGTGTAGCTAACTGCCAAAAATTATTAACCGGTATTGATTTTAGTCTCAAATGGAGAAAAATATAGATAATAAACATTTAAATAATAATAGTAAAAAAAATCAGTAATGATTGAGCGCGAGGAGACGATGAGAATCCTTCCACGAGGACGAAGGAAGAAGTCGGCATCCGAGAAGCCCAGGGAAGGCACAGGCAGCTTGTGCCAGAGAACAATCGAGAGATCTGCAGAGGAGATAGAGTGAAAGAGAGAAAGAGAAGAAAGGGAGAGAGATAGAGAGAAAGGGGTGAGAGAGAGGGAGAGAGAAAGAGCGAGAGAGAGAGATAGAGAGAAAAAGTGAGAGAGAGATAGAGAAAGAAAGAGGGAGAAAGAAAGAGAGAGAGAGAGAGAGAGCAAGAGATAGTGAAAGAAGAAATGTGATTTAATTTATTGCAATGTAACCTTACAGGCATACGCAAGAGGCAAGATCCAGAGGCGAAGTTGCGATGCAGTAAGGGAGATGCAGCCGAGCACGAAATGGATGGTGTGGATTGCCTGGAAAGAGAGAGTGAGTCAGAGAGGGAGAGTTAAGAGAGAGAGAGAGAAATACCGACAAAAGATAGAGCTAGAGAGATTGAGAAAGAGAGGGAGGAAGGGAGAGAGAGAGGAAGGGAGAGTGAAAGACTTGATGGACGACGATGTAGCTGAAGGTATGGTCTGACTCATGGTGGGCCTGAGGTGGCGCGGCGGCTGGCAAAGGCTTGGTCGGCGTGAGTGGAGAGGGCGTCGTCTTGCACGAGAAGGCTCTCCTTACTACGCTGAAAGCTTCTTATTTATAAAAGAGAAAGAGAGAGAGAGAGAGAGAGAGATAGAGAGATAGAGAGAGAACGAGACGTCGGTTAGTCAAAAGTTTCATTTTATTTTCTATTTATTTTTATACCTTGATAAATAGAAGAGATTCGCCGCGATTTGCGAATTGCAGATGAACTGGAGATTCGACGCAACAGGAGAACAGAAGTTGCCGCGGAGGCAGTCAATGGCGAGCACGCAGAGAGGAGACATAGAGATTCTGAATTAATCTTCTTCCTTTAATACTGCCACAAAAATCAGATAATAATTTAATCTTATTTTGTTCATAAATAAAATAAATCTTTGCTACATTTCTTTCAATCTCTCTTTGTGTTTGGATTCTCATAAATACCTTGAAGACGAAGAGTGACAAGTTCGAAGGTGCGATGCAGAGAGGGTGATGCAGAGGAAATTGATGGTGTGGATTGTCTGAAAAGAGAGAGTTAGTCAGAGAGGGAGAGGAGGGGAAAGAGATAGAAGAAGAGATTGCGGCAGAAATAGAGAAAGAGAATAGAGAGGGAGGGAGAGTGACGGACTTGATGGACGACAATGTTCCTAACTCGTGGAGAGGCAGTTGGCGCAGAGACTTCCGAAGGCATGGTCGGCGTGAGTGGGAGTGGATCGTACTGCGCGAGAAGGCCCTCTTCATCACGACTGAAGGTCTGGGGATGATGTTGAAGCGGATGTCCATGGGCGAGCGATTGAAGCTGCAATAAAAAGAGAAAGAGAGAGAGAGAGCGAGCGAGAGAGAGAAAGCGAGAGAGAGAGAGAGAGAGAGAGAGAGTGAGACTTTCCAAATCTGGTTCAGCCCAAATGGGTAGGTGCCGGCCTATCGCATTATTCTCTTTACTAAAATATAATATTATTCGTTGGAGATTATACCTTGATGAATAGAAGAGATTCGGTGCGAGAGCGCAACTGGAGATGCCTCGTAGGCAGTCGATGACGAAAACGTAGTGACGAGACATGTAGATACTGAATTAATCTTCATTTTTAAATATTAAAATACTGACACAAAATAAGGAAATGGTTTAGTCATATTGTTCTTTTTTTTACTTTTCTTCATTCATTAATAAAATGGTAACTTTCGCTCAATTTCTCTCTCTTTTTCTTTTTCTAATTCCCAAACATACCTTGAAGATGAAGAGAAAGAAGAAAAAAACCGAAGAAGACAAGGAGACTCATGGCACGAAGAAGCAGCTAGGAGACGTGGAGATTCTGAATTAATTTTTGTTTACTGCCGCCATAAAAAAGATAACCAGAACAATTTTTTCTCAAAGTTTTATTATTTTTGTTTGTTAATAAAATAATAAACTTTTGTTAAATTAGTTTCTCTCTAATTTCTGCACATACCGTGAAGTCTAGAAGTGATTTGCTGCGAGAGAAGAAGCTGTATGTAGATGCCGCGTAGACAGTTGTCGGCATGAAGAAGCAGTCAGGAGTCATGGAGAATCCTGAATTTAAATTAGATAAAGTGGATACTTTTATTTATGAAACAAATATACTTATGTATTTTGATCACTAATAGATTTTTGTTAAATTTTCCTCCACTCTCTCTCACAGAGAGAAAGACAGATAAGATAGATGGCTGATAAGAAAGATTATTAATGTGGATACCTGATTAATGATTGGGTACTAGCCAATGTTTAATCGGAAGAGAGCGAAGGCTTGGAGAGAAGTTGGCGAGAGAGAGTCGGCATCCGTGGCGGATCGTTGCTCAAGTAGTTCAGACACTGAAACGACTGGAGAATTCAGGATAGTAGGCATTTTATGTAAAAAGAGAAATAAGACAGAAAATACATAGATTTCGCTAAAATATGTATAAAAAATAAATAAATTTATAAATAATAAAAGAAAGAAAAAAATTACCTTGAAAGAGTGCGGGTCCACAGCTGTGCGACGGAGGTGGTGACTCCACCCCCTGGCGACTCCGGGACCTTCCTGAACTCCCTCTTCCCTATCTTTTCTGCGCGAGTGTGCGAAAGAGTGGGAGCCAACCAGTAAACCATGGACACACCATTGTTAAGATCGCAGAAACGAGGCCTTTTCCCTCCAAACCAATATGGCAAGGCAGCCCTGGCTATGAAAGTGAAAAATAGTTTTGATAAAAATGGATGATTGATATCAACTGGTCTTTTAAGAAGGGAGCCCGGGCCACACCAACCCCTTCTTATTGGGTGGAAATCTAAGCAGAAGATAAGCAGATAATAAGAGATTTGTTTTCCTCGGTAAAAATATGCGCGCGACACCCGTGGCTCCGGAAGAGGCAGAAAAAGGTAAGACAGGAGAGAGCTATAGGAAGAATAGAAAAAGTAACTCGATACTCGCAACCGCTAGGAGTTGCAAAACTGAAATGCAGCAGCTATACTGATACTGCCAAGGAAAAAAACAATAGAAATACGGTTGGGGACGGTAGGGGAACAATTCAACGAAAAAGCACATAGATATATTAGAATTAAAAACTATTGCGGCACTGAAATAATGTAAATGGGACCTGGAAGAGTAAGAGGGGAAGAGGATAAATATATGGCTGCAGAGAAAAGGCGAAGTGCTGTGGAGCAGCACTGAAGAGGAAACCGTCCGGCAAAGCAAAGAACAGGAGATGGAGACCGAAGACGGTGAAATCTACAACGACATCATATGGAATAAGAAACGAGAACGAACGAGAGAGAGAGTGAGAGAGAGATCTAACATCATTAACGTAATTCATTCCCTCATTCCCTCTTCATATCTACCTCTCTTTTATTCTTCTCATTCCTTCTTACTTCTACGGGCTACTCCATGGAATGAAGATGGTGAGCGGTGAAGATCGAGAGAAGCTCCACCAGCATCATTGCGTTGCGACCATCGAAGATTACATACATAGATGATCTTAAAAACGATTAATATAATAATAATAGTTATTATTATAACATTATTATTATTATTAGCAACACTAAATTATAAAAATTATGATATTAATTTTATTTACCGAAAAATCAGTTTGCATAGCATGAAAAGACAATTAAATGAATCGACGAACCTCGTCCCTGCAATTCGTCTTGCGAATCACGCGACGGCAGAAAAAGTGAGAGCAGCTGGCGTGCAGTGTCGCCAAAAACGACAGCGAGGAGGGACGGGAAACTGATGATGATGCGGTGGCTGAAGAAAGGATCTTTTAACTTTTCTTTTGACTTTTTCTGTGTATATATCATCAATGAAACCATAATTAGTGACACTTTAGTGAGCGGCAACAACATCTAATCTTTGCTGCAATCTTGATTTTTTTTAAGTGGAAAGCTCTCTTCCTCTCTTCGCACTTTAACATATTGTTTTTTTTGACAGCGTGAAGTAGGATTTTAACTTGCAAATCCGATAGCAAACCTTGAAAATGAAGCGTGGAGAAGGACCTGCATCAATCATCTCGGAGACGAAGAACTCACGGGAGGAGGACGGGAAAATGTCCGACGAAGAAAGCAGAACTTCTGGAAGGGAAGAAACTTTTTTTATTTACACTAATTATGTCTATAAATTATGTTGATTGTGTGAAAACAAAGAAAAAGGTTTCATCGAAATAAATCTCGCCATTCTTCCACTCAACTCTTCTCTACATTCGCCTTTTCAGTTAATTTTCCTGGCCACTCTTAATTCCTCACCTATTCCGCATCTCTAATTGTAAACTGTTTCATAAGAAATAAAAGTTCAAAATTTTTTAAATTAATTGAAAGTGAACAAACCCGTGAGCACTTTCTCAATGCTGTACTTGAGAGGACAATCGCATGTAAAAAAGACGATTCCTCGTTATGACGAGCTGGAGAAAATTATTAATGTTTTTCTTTTCTCAAAATGTTAATAAGAGTACAATAAAATAAATATAAATAAATAAATAAACAAATAAAAGTACATAAATTTGTTTTTTTGAAGACAGATTCCCAAGCGGATCTGGCAATGACCGTGGAGATTGTTATAAGAAGGTGATGGGATAGCGAGAGGGAAAAAGAGAGAGAAGAGAGAGAGACAGAGAGAGAGAGAGAGAGAGACAACCAACCATGAAATATGCGTGGTCGAGAATGATTTGTCTCCTCGTGTGGAGATCAGGAAGGAGGCAGAGAGTTGAGGTGGGATGGAGAGACACTCGGCCAGCAAGTACTAAGACTGCAATAGAAAGAGAGAGAAAGAGAGAAAGAGAGAGAGAGAGAGAGTGAGAGAACGCGCGGAAGAGAGATGGAGAGAAAGGAAGACAGAGCGACTGGAGAAAGAAACAGGAGAAAGAGCGCGATATTCATACAGATGATACATAGTTTTAACAGAATGTTGGATAAAAAACGTGGGAATGAAATTCATGTATTTTTTGCAGGAATAGATAGCAAACCTTGCAGCCCCGCAGTTGAGGAAGTCAGCGGTACATCTCCAGAAACTTCAGAGAGGGGCCTTTCCAGAAGAAGAGGATACGGGGGAGAAAAGACCCGTGAAGACCTTCCGCTTCAAGGTAAGAAGGCTCAGGTGAGCGGAGGACAGCTGGAAAAGAAAAAAGTTTAATTATAGTAGTAAACAAAACCCTCTCTCACATATTCTCTCTCTCTAACTGTCTAACTCTCTTTCACAACGCATTCTCTGACTTTGACTTTTTGACGAGCTGGAGAAAGTTATTCTTTTTCTAAAAATTTGAGTGAAAAACGATAAAGCAAATATAAATAAATAGGCAAATGATCTATTTCTTTTAAATACAATTTTTTTAGTTTTTAGATATCGTAATCACTACCATAATCAGCAAAATTGGCGAGTCGGTCAAAGGCAGAATGTGCGGGAGAGAAAGCTGCTTCTCCACCCGAACTACGCCTTCAAGAGTCTGGTGGGATAGCGATAGATAGAGAGTAAGAGAAAGAGAAAGAGAAAGAGAAAGAGAGAGGGAGAGAGAGAGACAGAGAGAGGGAAAGAGAGAGAAAGAGAAGGAGAAAGAGATAGAGAAAGAGAGCGATTGTGAATTGCATTAACTTTTTTTTTCATTCCATGAAAATAGCAATAAAATGTATCGGCTAACCTCTTCTTTGATATGTGTCTTCTTGACAATAAATCCGAGAAGAATCGCTCGCTCGCCTTGTCGCCAACAATGACAGCGAGGAGAAGGCGAGAAGGCGAGGAAGATGAAGGGAGCTGGAAAACGGTTCTTTTTTTTATCATAAACGAAACCGTAATAAAAGTGGAGAGCAACAACATATAATCTTTGTCTCCTCTCTGTTTAATATAGTGTTCTTTAGAAAGCGTGAAGTGAGAATTTATTTAATCTACAAAGTCGATAGCAAACCATTAAAACGAAGCTTTGGCACCTGCGTCACTCATCACCGAAGAAACGAACTCTCGGAAGGGGGAAGGCTCGCCGAGCAGAAGAAGTCAGAAGAAGAGTAAAACACCTGAATGGTAAGAAAGTTTTTTTTTATTACACTAATGTAAAATAATGATATAAAAACTTAATAAATAAACAAGAGAATGCATTAAAATTCTTTCTTTTTAAAATACATATTATCTTTTTTTTATACTTTAAATAGCGTTCCTACCGTAATCATTGCCAACTAAGTTCTTGGCATCCGAAATGTGGTGCTGGTGGAAAAAGGAGGGGAAGAGGCTGTCTTTGCGAGAAGAGAGGACGACATGGAGATGGTGAGCGACTCGGCCTGGAATAGAGAGAGAGAGAGAGAGAGCGACAGAGCGACAGAGAGACAGGGAGAGAAAGAGAGAGAGAGAGAGAGAGAGAAAGAGAGAGAGAGAGAGAAAGGTAACTGGAGAAAGAAACAGGATTTTGCACAAAATACGTGAGCAATGTAATTCATGTGTTTATTTGCAAGAGTAGAAGGCAAACCTTGAAGCCGCGCCCATGGAGAAACCATCTGTAGAAAGTCAGAGAAGAGTTAAGAAGGGACCTTTCTGGTTAGAGGAGTGGGCCGTGGTGGAGAATTGGCATCCAGATAAGAAGGCTGAGAAGCGCATCTGGAAAAGAAGGAACACTCTTCCTCTCTCACACATACATATTCTCTCTCTAACTAATAAAACTAAATAAATAAAGAAAAGAATGCACATAAGTTCTTTATTTTAAGTGTAAATTTCTTTTTCTGTTCAGTTTTTAAAAAGCGTAATCCCTACCATAAGCGGATCAGCAAGGAAGCAGACCGACTGAAGACTGAAGGCAGGCTTGATGAACGCCTTCATCTCCACAGAAGTTACGCCAATCATGAGCCTAGAAAAGGAGATGATTAACAGAAAGTGATGGCATAGAGAGAGAGGGGAGAGAGAGGGGAGAGAGAGAGAGCGAGAGAGATAAAAGTAGCAAGAGAGAGAAAGAAAAGTAATGAGAGAGTGAGAGAATGCACAAACATATTGCAAGGTTTCTTGCTGGAACCGAGGCATGGCTGCGTGTGTTGAAAAATGAGAGTTGTCGTTGTCGTTGAGAAGAAATGAAGACGGCGGGAAACGTCTCTTGAGGAGGAAGAAGAAGGCAGCGCTCGCATTAATGGAGGATGATTAAGATGATTATCCCCAAGCAGTCTCATTAGATAAATATGTTGATACAACAAACGGATTATACATGAATTCACTTTTTTTCTTTTTCTTTTTCTTATTTTTTTTCTTTTTCTTTATTTTTTATTTATTTTTTATTTTTTTACTTTTTCTTTTTCTTTTTTTTTTCTTTTTTTTTCTTTTCTTTTTCTTTTTCTTTTTTAGCTTTTGCAACAATGAGCAACACGGAGCAAAGACGCTCAAGAAGAAGACCAAAAAATGAACTAACAAGAACAAGATAAATTTGTATACAGATATAATTGTCAAAGAAAAAAGGTAATATTAGAGAACAAACGATCCCATCATGTCAAGAAAAGTAGGAAAGGCAAAAAGCCATAAAAGAACAAATAAGAATCTGATACCGTCAAGAAAAAAGAGACAAAATTAGGGAAAGAAAGAAAACAATGACGATGATAAAAACTCGTCAACAATAGCCGCAGTATAAATAAAACATAATAAAAAAAACCGCCAAAAACATTTTGCCGTCCGAAGCCTAGGGCATGCGCACTAATGATCTCAGGTGAGACTTGAGAGGTACCGCGAAATTAAAACTTTAACCTGAAATAAAAATAATTATCGTTGATAGACTCCCCAATGCCCTCCCAGAACAGCTGCCTTACTCAGATTGAAATGGACTGAAAGGTGAATTTGAAAAGAAGAAAAAGAAGAAGAAAGAAAATTTCCGCGTGTCCGCATTTTTCTGGCTGGTTAATTTTCCATTACAAAAACTCGCGCATAAAAGATAAGAAAAAGGAAAGAACAATCTGGTCCGGCAACCGTCTTGTGGTGAGCAGCTGGGACGCGGCCGAAGCCAGAGAGAGGACGTCCGAGGCTGCACCGTGTCGAAAGAACAGCGCGCACCCGCGCAGCCAGAGATGGTGTTGGCTGCAAGGGGAAGCAGAAAAGCTATTTGCAAAAAAAGGAAATCGGCTACAAAATAGGAGGAATATAAGCCAATTCTTTTCCAATTAAAAATTCTCAATATTTATAGTGTCGTGATATAGAAAGCTAAATAGAATATGTGTTGCCTGTATACATACATATGATTGTATGTATGTTTATTGGAAAGAGAAAAGTAACGTTCCATTATCGCTATAAATTCTCCTCTCTCTCGCTTTCTTTCTCTCTTACTCTCTCTCACTCTCTCTCTCTTACTCATCTGTTCTTACCTGATAAAGCGCTGTCCACGTCGCCCTTGTAGAGCTGCGGTTGGAACAGCGATGGCCGGGGAAGAGAGTCGGAGACGGCTTGGTCGGCTCTCTAGAAGGAATTAGGTGAGAGAAATAATGAAGATTGAGAACGAGAGAGAGAAAGAGTGAGAGAGGAAGACAGAGAGAAGCGAGAGAGAGAGAGAGGAGGAAGAGAGAGAGAGCGAGAGAGTGAAGAACCAACCCGTACTCTTGAAGCTGTAGTAGGGCTTGTGAGGTGTGGCGATTGCATCTGTCGCTGGCTCGGGTCTCGGAACGGAGGAGAAGAGGTTGAGAGAGGGCACGCTGAAGAAGAGAGAGAATTTAGAGATGAAAAAAGTGAGAGAGAGAAAGCGAAGGAAGAGAAAACAGAGAAGGAAGAGTGAGAGAGACAGAAAGGGTGAACCAACTCGGAGACTGGGAGATGAAGAGAGTATAGCTGAATGAGCGTGAAGTGGCGGCTTCGGACGGCTGCAATTTATAATAATTTAGTTTACAAAAATATATAATAATTTACAGTGAAAAGAGACGGCAATATAAAATCGTAAAAAACTTCTCTTACCTTGAAAGAAGAGAAAGAGATGGCGGCAGGCGGAAAAAAAACTGTAAGAAAAGAGCATTAAAACCACAGTCGAGTAACCAGCAGAAAAAGGTCTGGCTGTGGTTGAGGTGTTGGGCCCGAAAATCAGAATGATATCGGTTAAAATTTATGTCCAAATATGGTTCTTGGAGTCAAATCGACAGCACTGAAAAGTGTAATCAAGGTCATTTCGGAGAAATCTTGCTCATGGCTTCGAAACTATTTGATGAAAATAATTACTTTCTGCTGACATTTCCGTACTCTTTAAAAGAATGATTCATAAACAATAAATATCTTCTAAGTGTTTCTTATTTAAATTATAAACTAAAATAAAATTAAAACTTGATCTCTAGAATTGTATTCAATGTTCTTACCATAAAAAAGGAGAAGTGAAGACTATGTACATCTGCTCGACGACCCTGAAATTGGAGCATGTTTCATTAGGTTGTTGTCGTAAATGTAGAAGGAAAAAAACTGTATTTTTCTTAATATGTAAACATGTCGAAGTAATTTGAAAAAAAACCCTTTTCGTTAAAATTGAAATGCTTGTATATTGCTAGCTGAAATGTTTTCTGATGTGAATGTTAGAATGCTGACCCCCCGTTCATTGCTGCAGACGCAGCGTGAACGGGAAGGGTTCGTCGAGCATCTCCTCGAGTGCCTGGAGATCCGTTGCCAGTTCCTCTGCTGCTTCCTGGCTACGCAGCAGCTGGCTGGTGAAGGCGCGACCCGAGCGTCCAGTCTTTGCCGTCTCTTGCTTCTTGGGAAGCGGTGGCATCGCGAGCGCGTTCAGGTCGACCGCCTGCAATTTGTTTATATTTATTTTTATTTTACTTCATATTCTTAGGTACTTATAGCCTGATGGAGAGCAGCTTGAAGACAGAGAGGGAGAGGAAGTGATATATGGAGAGAAGAGAGAGAGAAGGCAGAGATAGAGGGGAATATAGAAAGCGGAAAACAGAGATAGAGAG